>BLKR01006785.1:0-50220 GCA_011170035.1 Teleogryllus occipitalis | reverse complement strand
AGTATTGTAATCATGCGCTGGGGGACGGGGATTTTTCGACAAAAACCTCTAAATTCCGATCACTGGCCACGACAAAAGTAGACAAATTTTATTCTTGTATATAGTGTATTACGTCAATACGTTTGTAGACAGAATCCATGTTTTGTGGGTCCTTGTTACTAAAAAATCTATTTACGACAAAACGTCTGTTTGTCCGCCTGTAGTTAACACAAGCATCTAAACGCCTCACGTTCTTTTTTAGTCAAATCTGTGATATATGACAGTTTAAAATCATCTTTGTGAGAGACAAAAGTTATAAGAGTTTCTGTGGTATAGCAGGTAAGCGCACTGTTGGAGAAGCTTAGGCACGTAAGATCGAACCTCATCCACGGCGAATAATTTTTGCGGGTAGAAACAATTTTGCGGTTACTTGTATAGTTATAATCATTCGTATCCATTATAAATATCACATAAAGCATGTGTTTTGAGGCGCCACTACTTATTTTAGTGTGTTAATGTCTTTAAGAATCACGTATAAATATGCCCCTATTGCGATTCTGGCTTCAGAACGTCTGCAAGCGCCCGTGTTGAGCTCTAGCGTTATCGCAACTTTCATCTGTGACGTAATTCAACCTTGGACATAGTTGCCGAAAGATAAGACCGGCAACGACTTCCACAGAGGGTTCTAAAGACCACGGCTTCTGGTTGAAAATATTTCTAAGTAAAATGAGCTATGTAGTTGCGTGGGTTGTAATCGTTTGGTTCTTATTGCGAATTTGATACCTTTGACACATGTAGAACATTCCTCTAATAAAAAATCTAAGTGCAATGAATATCACGTAACTATTCTTTTCGTAATAAGTGTGCTTGGACAGATTGTTGAGAAATATCTGTGATAGCACAGTGCGGTCGAGCCAGACCTCCGGACTACAGGGATCCGAGTTCAAATCCCAGTAACGCTGGGATATTTTTACCTCCACGTGTAAAGAGAGTTACGTAATGCTGTAGGAGGAAGTGTCGAAATTTTTACAAAAAACACGTTTTGTAAGTAGCTAGTTCGAAAAAAGTGGATTGTTGGTATTGTTCTTTTATTTTCTATACACAAGGCTGTCAAAACGCTTGTTTTTTGAACCTGAAAAAGTGATTTTCCAAAAAACCTCTTTGTGAATCCGTCTTCGTGTGAGTAATTCTAGAGCCTAAAGTAAACACGATTTTCACCAAAATGGATATTCCTTGAACGATCTGGCTAATATTACGAATCTTCGAAGTTGAAACGAATCTTTTAATTTTGAAGATACTTTACACCAAACCCCATCATATTAACATAATTTCCTCAAAAAGAGCTCCAATTTTTCTGTAAATCTATTCCTCGAAGCACAAGATGTTTAAAAGTGGCGTACGTTCAATTTCGGGCGAACGATCTGAATTTTCGAAAATTGCGAACAAATACCTATTAACATTGTCGAAAACAAATATTAACGCTAGAGATTTTTGTTTCATGAAATCTCTTTTTAAAAAGAGATATTAAATTAATGTAAATTAAACACTATACTCTTTCGTAGTAATGATCCACTCTTCACTAGTAATGATTACTGCTATTGGGTCTAACCGCTTCCTTATTCTTTGGAGGGCTACTGTTTTTTTAAATTTTTTTCCAACAGCATTATCTCAAAAGTACTGGATGAGAACAGTTGATATCTGGAGTTGAAGGGATGGTGTTAGCTCCTATTGTAGGCCTGGTTCCTTGTGATTCCAGTGAAAAATCAGTAACTGCACTGAAACAGCAGAAGCTTCCGCCACTTGATAATCATAAGTGAATCACCATGTACTGGGTAGGGAGGAGAACGAGGAAATCTATATGAATTGTCGCCTGGTCTTTCTTTCTCAGATAAACACTTGGAGAGTTTATCAACATCAAATCGGAATTTTAGCGCCTTTGATGTAATATTAAACATACAAAAATCCCTTCCAGTTTTCTGCGTGTTAATTTTTAGTGTATCAAAATAGCCCCGACACCCGTATTGTATTACATTAGCCTCTTAAGTTGTATCATATTAGCCCCACAAATTTGCGGCTGTATATATCATGACACGATTAATATTATTGCATTATTTTAACGCAGAAAAGAATATTAATTCTTTCTTAATGATAACCTATTTTCAAAAATATCGTGTCATAAAAAATAACGAATAAATAACATCAAAAGATTTATATCACGGTGGTAAAGTTTTTGACTGGAAAAATTAGGCATTTTAGTTTTGATTTTCTCCCTCCCAAATATTGTTACATTCTGAGTGTTTGCTATATGGTCATTATAATAGAATATATTTCCTATCATTTGTCATTTTCTTGTTAATTTTGGACATAAATAAATAACTCTTAAAGTGTAATACATTAACCCCAATTTTCTACTGTATAATATTAGCCCCGACTGATCTTTATAACATTGTCGAAAAACAATCTGAACGCTAGAGATTTTTGTTTAATGAAATCTCTTTTTAAAAATAGACCTTGTATTAAGATAAATTGAACACCCTGTTTTTTTTAAAAAAAACTGCAAATGCTTCACTTTCTTTTCCCATCGGAAAGGAGGTAGTCTTGTCGTGTACCTGGTGGTGAGGGGGAACCGTGTCAGGTGAGTTAACTTTAAAGACCCGAGTTCGAATCCCGACGAGTAGAAAATATTTTCTGCTGCAGTAGGTCTTTTTTGTTGTTTCTTTTTTGCAGGTTCACATAGTCCGTATTGAATATTGCATAGCAATTACGAATAATACGTGAAAATATATGCTGTTGAGGCAACACTTGTTTTGAACATAAAACACTTTTTAAATAGTATGTATAGTAAGATAAACTTTATTTAGGTGAGTAAACTTAGACCATTCACTTTGATTCTCTAAATTAAAACTTGACGTAACTGAGAACAGTGTCGTCATAAGAGTTATTATGATATATATATCCTTTATTTTTAAAATCTTAGGCCCCGAAACGCGCCTCAAATTAATTATTAATATAATAGCAATAGCCATTTATATATAATATAATTTCATAATTATTTCCAAAGAACCGGAACGCCGTTCCGTCGCGTACCAACAGAAATCAAGCCTTTTATATACAGGATATTCGGGGAAGAAATGTCGATTCTTCGAAAAATAGCTGTTAAGACAATTTTAAGCTTATTTTGTCTAATAAACTACACGGATATTCCAAATGGCTAAGCCGCAATAAACATTCAAAAGTTGGTTTGGATATATGTTTTCTAGGCAACTATTTGCGTTGTAGAAGCATACAAACACTTCATTAATATCTAAATTGTTTATGATTAACAAAATAAATGAATACATTTGATCATAAAGAAAAATTAACCTAGAAATAAAAAAGCACCCAATTTTCACAGTTCGACTGCTTTTTTATTTTTCGGTTAATTTTTTTCTGAACTAATATATTAATTTATATTGTTAATAATAAACATGTTACATGTTTCTAGTCTGTTTACATGATTCTAGAATGCAAAGTTTTGCGTAGAATTCATATTTTCAAACCAAAATTTGCGTGTTTATTGCAGCTCAGCCATTCAAAATATCTATGTAGTTTATTAGACAAAGTATGATTAAAATTGTTTAAACAGCTATTTTCAAACTTTCGACGTTAGTTCCCCGATACTCTGTATATCCATGCTTCTTTAAAACCAAAAACAATAATTTGCGTACTGAAAACTAATTAATTAAACCCATGGCAGTAGAACTGTTAACATAAGTACTGTCACATCTTTCGCAGGATAAGGAGTAAAATTTAAAGAAAAATTATAGTTCACATGAATTTTGACAAATTGCGTCTTACTTTCTATGATATTCAAATGGTAACATTATATTACAATATTCAATTGGTTAACAATTTCGGCTAAAGAGTCTTGTTTGATAATTCTCCAATTTCGTATTGTAATAAGATATCTTATGATACTCACGTCGTAAATAACTATTTGACAACTATTATGTTTAGTGTATGTGTCTAGCAGGTTTTGCATTATTCTGAGCAACTGGATCATACGAATCACGTTTACTACGTTATTCACACAGGAGCACATGAATCTCAAAAAAGTATTTAATAATATAATCTTTACTGATGGATCAACGTTTTATTGATGATTTTAATTTTGAAAATTTTCATTAGTTTGGATGTTTAAATATAGGTATCACATGTAATTACATGTCTGTTAAACACGATAGCATTATATGATGCAAGAAACATTGTTTTTCGTTTGATCATTCAACTTCATCAATCACTCAAAATTACTTTAATTTTCTCTGTTTATCAGTTTTTTAATCTCAGATCTTAGATGAAGACATGAATCAAATAACATCGTAGATATTTGAGTGTTTTAAAAATAATAACGTGAATAAATGCTTATATTTATTGAATTGGTTTTATAATAACCTGTAAAAACATGGGTTTTGTGTTGGTGTTGGGGATGTTGAGAACATTCAAATAGTAAAGGCAATGTTAAGCTGGTGATCTTTAACATTGTTTATTTAATATTTTTCTTAGGGATAGTTTATAATGGTTAAACGTTTTCAAAGAGTGCACATTAGATACCTCGAATGGCCCGTTTCCGTTTAATAAACCGCCACGTTCTCGCTGTACAGATGGTCGTGCAAAATTCAAGGTTTTGATAGATTCGTAGAATGGCGGCCAACAAACCACCTTCGAACTCTGACGATACTGAAATGTAGTCTGTGTTGGGAAGGTCATATTACTTGACCACCAAGTTCGTTCTATGTATTTTCACTGGGGAATGCTAGTGCATTGATATTTACTAAACTGTAAACAAACGCTAAATCTCTTTGAATTGTTGTAACATCTGTTTTGCTTTCTTTTAGTAATATCAACTCGTTTTACCAAATACGTGAGTTTGTTATATTTTCACACTCTACAAGTATTTAATTTTACAAGTATTTATTTTCAAGCATTTAGGTATTCATGAAATTTCATTGAAACGTTCGCCAATCTAAAAACCTTTTAAATGTATATTAAATATATTAATGTTGTTTAAAAATATGTATTAACAATGCGTAGATTTAGCACATAAAGCTCTGATTTGAATATTTTACAATGAAATCATCATGCAAAATGTGCAGTTTTAGAAAGGAATGATAAATTGAATTGAAAGTATTAACTTAAAGTTTATATACGTTTATTTAGAAATTTCTATACTTGTGTAAATATTGTGATGTGTGATTCTACTCATGTGATCTTTCAAAAAACAAAATTGAATATTTCTGTATTTGAAAACCTTAACACTACCTTCATCCAATCCAGTGCAGTTTATAGCAAATAGCTAAGCAATATGTTTCCCTATTTTTTAATGGTAATGGTTAAACAAGAGGAACAAGTACTTTCTGACTCTCGGTGTTAACAGGGGACTTAAAAAAAATTAATAATACAGTTATTCGGTTGCTCAACACCCCTTTGATAGAAAAACAGAAACAATTGTTTGGGCGTAATGCACCTTGAAAAATATTTTTTTTATAATCAATTTCTTTCCTATTTGATAAATATATCGACTTGCAAATTGCAGGACTTAAAAGAGAATATAAAAACTAAATAAAAGTTATGCTTATACTCGCCGTAAAAATACGAATTTATCATAATTAAATTGGCCACAGAATTTGTTTACAAGCAAGTGCATTTTAAGCGTATGTGGCACGCAAAAGCGCGGCATTGGAGAACTGTTTTTTCAGTAGGCCCATCCCACGCTATTCTGCTAGCGCGAATGAATTATGCGCAAACAAATGGGGTCTACTAAGATGTTAATTTCTTATAAACAATTACATATATCTCGAGAACGAGATATAATAGCGCCGAACGGATTCCGGAATTTTGCATCACATTTAAACGCTATTCAGATTAGACAATAAAAAATTTGCAACAATTGCAAATTTATAAACAATTTCCAAATTTTGCAAATCTAAAGTGGGGAGAGTCTCCCGATGTCCCAGAACCAAAAACAGCGAATTAACAATTTTGCAACAATTTATAATTTTATAAATAAATTCGAAATATGCGTTAGAACGGCCGGGAAGGCTCCGCAAATTGTGCCTGAAATGAATATCTCAAAATAGCATTTTGTCAGGAGTTACAAATCGATTACTTAAAGTTAGAATAATTGTTGCTAAAATGATAAATATTTACTGGTCTATAGACAATCATTCTGGACGGAAAACCCCGCTTAGAAATATTTTTTTCGTCGTAGCGTACGCGCAGGCAAACTACCTCCTTCGGCAGGGAAATATGACGATATTTCCGTCTCGTACGTAAACGAACTAGCCCCTCCCCCTGAGACAGCGTTCTTTCTGCCCCTTGGGATGTTGCACCAATCACAGACAACTGTGGTTCTACCTGCTAGCGATTGGTCAACGCGTCCCTCCCCCTGCCCTCCCCAGGCCGAGGGGTGTCCAAGTTTGTCGGCGCGGTGTGGAAGATAGAATTTTGAACGACATTTTTTCTGAGGGAGAGGGTACTTTAGGCAGAGAGATGGCACCTGGCTAGAGTATATGGCGAGTCCGATTAACTATCCCAGACCAAAGAAAATAGAAAATTTTTCTTCGACAAAGTCTGTGCCAGTCTATATCACTTCTAGTTATTTATTTATTTATAATTCGTTACCTTTTTTCTATTTTGTATTAATATTTGTCTATGTGCGATAATAATATTTGCCTATACGGCTTAAATGTCCCCTCGGGTTACGTATGTTCTTGCTAGTATACACAAACCAAATGCAACGAGTAAAACGGAAATAAACGGCACATTCACCACCGTTCATCACACAACAAATGCCGGATCGCACATCTGTTTACACTCTTTCAATATAGCGCCTCATTCGCCTCAATTCGGCGCACGTATTGTGGGTAGCTTTCCTTTCTGTGTAGTATTTTTCTGTGCCCGAACGTTCACGCGGCCCCGAGCCAGGTCTCTGATAGCCTCACACTGCAGCAACCAGCACTTCGCATGGCCCCTCCTCCGTCTCCTTCTGCTTCGGGTGACTTATAGTCTGCCACAGTGTTGTACCATGCTCCGTACTGGTCCGTTTTTAAAAGCCGAATGAAAGCTTTTCCTGACGGGCACGTCCCACCTAAGATCATCATTTGTTTCTTGGTGACGGCGAGAGATCAAGATGGCGCAGTTCACGACGCCAGCGGCGTGGGGTATTCAAATCTCTAGGTATCTGGGCGGAATCCAGCAATTGGGAGGTGGTTAGACGTGGGCATGATTCTCATTAATTGCGCATCATGTGATAAACACGTGTGAAGAAATAGGCTTAGAACTGTGCCCCACGCGACCGTTAGCGAGGCTTGGAAGCGCTGGGGAGTGCTGTTTCTCGTAGTGCGTCGTAACACAAAGTGTTTGACTGAGAATAAAAAAATACATAAAAGCATGAAATACCCTCGCAAAAATCACTATGAATTAGCATAATCCCAGTATGTGCGTATGTGACCTGTTTTGCTTAGATTGATCAGAGACGTCATTTCTTCCCTGCTTTCACTGCATTTGCCGTGTGTCACTGTTCCAACGTAAACGTACACTTACAGTGCACAAAAAAATTATCTTCATTCTACAGCCATAACCGTTCTGTTGGTTCAAAGATTTAATCAGAGGGTTGCCTTTATGTTGTTTTCAACTCATTTGGACGCTCGGTAGTACGAGTATAGTGGGTCAGGAAACGCGATTTCAGGCAACTCTTCACCATGAATCCAAGTTCTTTTGATGTCTTATCTTAGTCAAGGGCCAGGCCATATTTCCTATCATTCAGGATCAACTGCGCAAGCAGTTTCTCGAAAGCACATACTTTTTACTTAACATACAATGTAGGCTTTCACGGCCGGTTTCTACATTATTTGACATTTCCGGGTTTGTAGGCCCTGGTCTAACGGAGACTTGTCCATACGTGCTGTCAGGTAGAACACTTCGCCCCCACCAGCAACGCCACTGAGGATGTCTGCCACAGTTGCAGGCGAAACGTATGGGCAAGTCTCCGTTATACTAGGACCTACAAACACTTAGGGTTATGAAACCAAGTAAACGCATTATATGGCCATTTTGGGTATTAGAATTGCCTACCTGTTGTGGTACAGGTGTGACAAAGGTTCAATTAATCATTATTGCATCAATATCAGTAGAGACACTCAAGAGTGTGAAAGTGATACGCTGATCGTTCACTCGTGACAGCAGACAAGTTGCTAAAACGGAGCGTTGTTTCAGAATGAGATTTTTCTGTAACTGCACTGATGTGATGGACTTTCTGACTGTATGTAATGAGCTTTTATCAAAAAGAAATCTGATAAAGCATGAGTGTAAATACTATATTTTTAAAATATCAAAAGCTGTAATATTTGGGGTGTTTTCAGGATAAAATTCCCTAAGAAGTTTGGTATCTTTTTGTACGACTTAAGTAGATGTTTTACTTTACCGATTTTTTGTTTTATCTTTTACTGTTTAAGTTAAAATAGAAGTTTTTATTCGTAGAATGAAATCATAAGTGTTAGGCAACTGTTATTACAGATCATCGACGGTATCAGAGTACTTCCAAACGTATACTTTCCTGAAAATGTAATGATTGATTACATACAGTATTACTTCGCATTCTTTATTGGATGAATCCCTAGAATATAAAGCAATTCCAGCATTATTGTTACAGCATCGTGTACAGTGTCATTCAGAGGTGCCCTATCGCTTTGTTAGTGGGAATAGGGAATACAAATAGGCAGGCTCGAGGAAGCAGCTGTATCATCTCACGAGGCGCCAGTGCTTTGAACAGTTCGACACCACGAGGGCGCATTCAGAACTGTCAGCTGTCGTTCGTCTTCGCTCGTGTGCGTCTCCGCTCGGCGCTGGAGAGGTGTGCAAATATGGCAGCCGGTAGCCAGGCGCGTCAGACTGCGCCCACACGAGCAACGTGCCCGTCTGGGAAGCCGGGCGCCCCTGCCAGCATGGGCAACTTCCCCTGTCCCCGCTCTTATATCCCCTTCAAATCCAGAAAGTACAGGGAGTACATGCGCAAACTGAAGCGGGGACTATTTCGATCCTATACATGGCATAGAAATTTTCTTGAGACAGCATGAATGCTTACCATATAGAACGTTACAAAATCTCCCAAAACATCCATGTTGAGATTGTGACGGATGTGTATATGTTGTTGGGAATCCCTGATATAGTGTATTTTTGTTTATCCAATTCATCTGTGAATACGATCAAAGCGTACCTAGAAATTATTTTCTCCCAAATGCATTGCCCCGCCCCCCTCATCGATTTGCGAAGGCTTTCTGTAAAAGTTTTTGTGAGGATTGAGTGCAATGCATTGAATTTCATTACAGAAATACTATTGCCATTAACATTTGAATTTTCAAAAATAAAATATATTTCTTCTTTTCGAATCTTCTGTATATGGTTTGGTGAAGCATGGCCTGGCTATTGTGTTACTACCTTAATTTATTTTTCTGAATCTCATCGAATATAACTTGGAAACAAATAAGCTTTTCCGAGACAGAGAAGGTCATATCCGTACCCGAAAAGAAGTTTTACAGTTCCTGAACTTCAATCGTAAAATATTAGCGGAACTGTGTTCGGTACACTAGTGTGATTATTCGTTCCCTAATTTCATCATTTCACAAATTTGCCTTTTTCATACGTTTGTATTATAAAATGTAAACTTTCTGCTCAGTAACACTGATCACAATGCTTACCAATCGAACGCACCAATAGAACAAGCTTCTGAACCTTTCTGAGTTGCTTGCACTTCTTCTTCTTCTTCTTCTGTCGCACTACGGCCCTTTAAGTTTAGCCTTGGCGTCTCGAACGATCAATGCCCATTCACTTCTCTCTTTTGCCTTTCTTCTCCACCCCCTCACTCCCATCACTCTCAGATCCATCTCCACATCATCCAGCCATCTTAAACGGGGTCTTCCTTTCTTTCTTCTTCCTTCGGGTTCTTTACAGAAAATAATTTTTGGGGTTCTTTCTTCTTCCATTCGTAATAGATGTCCGAGCCATTGTAGTCTTCTGACCTTAATTTCTGCAACAATATCTGTTGTTTTATACATATTGGTGAGTTCTAAATTACTCTTTATCCTCCAATGCCCATTTTCACATGTGGGGCCGAAAATGCACCTTAAGATTTTCCTCTCCCAGGACATCAGCATACATTCAAGTCTATTTGTTAATGTCCAACACTCGGCACCATACAATATTACTGGTCTTATAACAGTCTTATATACTTGGATCTTGAGGTATCTATATATATTTCTTTTCCTTAATACATATCTTAGTGCTCTGAAACACTTATTGGCTGAGGTCATTCGTGCTTTTATTTCCATTTCTATACTATTTGTGGAAGTAATGAGAGATCCCAAATATTTGAATACTTCTACTCTTTCATATTTCTCTTTACCTATTTCAAAGTTTGAGGGTGGTTCATTCTTTTTCCGATTAATCATATACTTACTTTTACTGCAGTTAATTTTAAGACCGATTACATTAGCAGCTGTTATTAATTCTTCTACACTTTCTGTGAGGAATTTCTGGGTTCTGCTTAAGATAACAACATCATCTGCATATGCTAAAAGTTGTACAGTTCTATTAAATATTGTACCTCTAGGATTTATTTTGACGGCTCTGATTACTTTTTCCAAGCATATATTAAATAATTGTGTGGATAGTGAATCACCCTGACGAAGACCAGTCATAGTTTCGAAACTTTCTGATAGCATGTTTTGTACTTTGTTGTGTTTTTTAAAGTCATTTTGACTAGCCTTTGCAATTTACTTGGGAAACCAAATTCTATCATTATTTGTAGAAATAAAGATGGAGATCTAGTAGGTGGAGAGAATGAGGTGTTAAATACATGGAAAAACTATTTTGAAGTGCTACTGAACCCCCAGCAGGAGGAACGAACTCCTGAACAGAAAGTGATTTACTATGGACCTGAGCAATCACAACCACCACCAACATTTCAAGAGATAATGAAAGCAATAAGAAATATGAAGGAAAATCGAGCACCAGGAGAAGATATGATCACAGCAGAGCTGATTAAATTTGGAGGCAGACAGCTGTGGAAACACATTCATTATCTATGCCAAAAAATTTGGGAGACAGAAATAATACCAAAGAAATAGAGCACTGCAATAATTTGCCCTGTCTACAAGAGTGGTGATAAACTAAATTGTATGAATTACCGTGGAATATCGCTCCTTAATACAACATATAAATTATTTACAACTGTATTATCATGGCGGCTGGAACCATATGTGGAGGATTGCCTTGGAGATTATCAGTGCGGATTTAGGAAATATAGGTCTACCACTGATCAAATCTACACACTTAGAACAATTTTAGAGAAAACATGGGAACAGAATATCGAAATACATCAGTTATATATTGATTTTAAACAAGCCTATGACTGTGTTAATAGGAAACAACTCCTACAAATAATGATAGAATTGCTTGCACTTGCTGGAAGAATATAGGCGTAGTAAAATGTAAATGTGCGTATGTCTGTCGCATATAGACGCGCGTTGATGATTATATGCGTTTATGCTGACTCAAGAGTCCCTGAATAAGAAGCTCTACGGAACCCACCGTACCCTCAAGTATTAAGAGTGCCTTCGCTGCATACTCTGTTCCTGGGATTGTGAAATGTTGGCCGGAATTATTACACGAACGTTATTTCGGACAAATAAATCAAATTTCTCCAAGACAATGTCATAGCGACTGCATGCCCAAACGTGAGGGAGAATGTTTTAACAATAGAATACATGACAACCATGTCCAAACCAGGACAAAGACCAAACCCTTAATCGCGATAAAATATTTCATCTATTAAAACTTTTGGCAGTGTGTGTGAAGTGTAATACACTGGAATGGCGAAGCATTGTCTAATCCACTAGTTAACTACAAACTTCAGGTAATTCGGTAATAACGAAATAGATTTTCTGTTGATAACCCCCGAATTATTGACTTTGTTCTTTCAAAATTATGGATTTTCTTAATGATTTTGGTCGTGGAAGCTTGACATAGTGTGCTTTCATCGAATTCGATGAAGAGATTTTGCAAAAAAAAATGGTAGGAATATTGGTCGCATGTGTTCTGGAATATAATTGTTGTAATTTTATGTGAAAGTGACAAAAACTATATAATCTGTAATGTGTATTACCGTACTACACGTTTTGAAACGAAAATATTTTATATCTCAAATTATCAATTAATATATCCTTTCCTTCGGGTGTGAGACGTTTACCTACTGAGATTTCACAACCATCATTTTATCTCTTTCTCGGCCTATTTGTTTCCCATTTCTTTGAAAGGAAATTACCGGCAACGTATGTTATTAATATTTTCTATAAGTACTATTAATTTATAATTATCATACCTCGGTTTCTGATGACTTGTTATCTTTTTATTGCTGCATTTTAGACGTAGCTAACTTGTAATGAATATTTATTATGACAAATAGAAGATAGAAATGTAGAGATATGAGGTGTTTTTTGCCATTTTTTAAATGGTATGTCATAAATGCCAGGCCATTTTTCAAATGATATGGATCTTTGCGTCATTGTTGTCATTTTTACGCATTTTGTTTCCTTTTCGTGTTTTTGTAGTGAATGTTTTATGAATTTACAATGAGATACTAAAATAAAATTTTCATTGTAACATCAGTTCATGATGAAATTCACTGCTGCAGTGAACTGTTTTTCGCACTCTCAGAATTACAGTAATGTTCGGTAACTATTCCCTCCAGAACTGACGGTTGGAAGATCGGAGTTAAGAATTACATTTCCTGCTAAAATAAAGACTACATTAAATGTAATTTAGTGTAAATACATTTTATATAAATACATTTTATTTAATATTGTAAAATTTAATTTAATAAGAAAATATTTTCATTCATACTTTTTAGTATTTAAAAAATATCAATTTTCACTTATTTTAAGACATTTTATATAGATTTTCCTTATTTTAAAGTTATTTTATAGGTAATTTGCACAGAATATTTAGATCATCAGAATACTTCCTCATTCTTCAATCTAATCTGCTATCTTTATATTTATCATCCCTATCTTTTGTCCTAAGGAATTTTATTTATACACTCAGAATTAATATTACAAACTTATTGGGCCTACAAGGGGTTCGGAAATCAATTTTTACCTGTGAACATACGAGAAGTCTCATTAAAACAAATTATATACGTGATATTTCTCATAATGCACCCTTATTTGTAAGCAGTTAATACTGTAGGCTTGGCAGGTATCCGTCGTTTCCTCTGGAGTCTGACTCGGCACTGACGTCCTGACATTCGCCGCGTAATGGGCCACTAGACTAGTGACGAGGTTACCTTTTATCTACGGTTAGCATTGTGCATCCTTTGCAAAAACGCCTTTTTTGTCAGTCGCTCTATTATTTCCGACGCTCTGTTACAAACGACCGTGATAGTGAGCTACCCGTTTGTGGAGTATTCAAACATGCCGTTTGCATGTAGATTACGAGGCAAAGGCAGAGCTGCTCGAAGGCTCCACATTGTAGCTGGGAAAAACGCTTGATCGCAGGCAAACGATACTTGTATGCTGTATAGAGACAGTTTGTAAAAAGAGTCCAAACAGTATTCAGCTTGCTGTAACATCATGAATTCTTATTAGATAACTGCACCCAGAATTCAATTCTTCAGGTAACAGTTCAATCTAATAATTTCCTCATTTAGTACAAATTTCGTACAAACACGTTCATTCAAACTGTGCTATCGTTTTTGTGAGTTATAAATGCTTTTCACTTAGCAAAGAGTTTTCCTGGGCTGCACATCCTAGCGCAGACAAAGCATGGGTGTACAAGCAACTCCGTGACATGAGCTCTTTTTGCGTATGCAGGCGAGCCAGTGAAGCATGCCGCATTGTGCGCTCCCGACGATTTGTCGAGATGTTTCGCCTCTAGGAAAAGGTTCTCTCTTTCATCAAGAGAGTACTACAGGACAAGCAACACCACTCCTTCCATTACCAAAATATGCAACACGTGTACCAAGAAGGCTTTCCACCGCATGTAGAATATTTACTGTAGGTGTTTTTTGCGGACCTCTTTGAATAGCCCAGATTTCTCTCATGTCCTCTTCAATGCTAAGGCAGAATTTTCGAACCATGGGCTTTGAAACTTCAGAAAGAATCACGTGTATGCCTAGGAGATTCCTTACAGCAATTTTCCCAACAGAAATTACGCGCGTTTCAATATTGACGTGTGGGGACGAATAATTGGGAATATGATGATCGGTCGTAAACCTACAACGATCAGCGTCGTTCGGTGCATTTCTGCACGAGCTGATTGATTGATTGATTTTTTCGTGTCGCCGGGCGCGTCAACTGCTTTGGTCATTAGTCCTGTAAGTGTAGTGCATGCTTATTTCTCTGGAGATGGCGGTGATCTTCCCCCTCTAGATGGCGAGATCCGTGCGCCGACCTACCATCGGCTAACGAAGTTTTTCTCGACCAGGTATCTCCCACCTGCAAGACACTGCCCCAACCGGGACGAGCTCTAAGCTCCCGCCCGGTCTCCCGGAATATGTGGCTGTGTAGTGCATGTTAGTGTAAGTGTGTGTATGTGTAAGGGGAAAGGATAGGACAAGGAAGAGGAAAGAAAGATCGCACGCAGTCCATGGCCTGTTTGTTAGGGTACTGCTCCGGTATTCGCCCGGTGTTGATCAAAGAATCCACGGTAAACTACCGATCAGAGCTGTCGGCCGCTAGAATTCTCCTCCAGACAGCGACTGAATTTGACCTGGCTGAAAAGCTAATGTCGAAAATCCTGCCGCCGTCAGGACTCGAACCTATGATCCCCCGGTTAGAGGCGCTTCAGTGACATCAGTTGATGCACTGAGCTACCGCTCCCGGTCTGCAACTGCTTACTGTTCGGATGCATGGGACACTAGCTATAAGTTGTCGCACGAGGTTACAACATGACGTGTGCTCTCATCGGAAGTTTTCCTCGATTCTCCGATCATTCCTTGGCGAATGATCAGAAGCGAGTGAGCAGAACCTAGACATGAGCACGGGCGGTGCTATCTTTCCTTTCTCATCCCTTTGCCCCCTCTTTTTCCTTTAAGGCTCTATCTAGGAGCGTAGATCTTTCCAGTCTCAGGCGGTGCCACCAAGATAGAACACCCCTTATCACATGCATTGGTCAGCACGTTTTCATAGGGGAAACACCGCTTCACTGCGGGATACAACATACACTGCACTAATGGTAAAGGGGAGGAGTTAGACGAAAAAGTACCCCAGAAGAGGACCTATCTGCCAGAAGAGGATCCATAGAAGGGGACCTATACGGCAGTTCCAACGAAGACCCTTGTCGTGGTGAAGAGAACCAAGAAAAAATATCACTAACCTTCGAGTTATTCCGAGGTCCCTTGAACAGGGTTACAGAACTATTGAGCGAACTTAATAAAAAACAAATAGAAATGAGAAAATAGTTTTATCCGAAACAAAAAAGAAGTCTAAGGGATATCAAGAGTTAGGAAAGTATATTCTAATCTACTCAGGAGTACCTCCAGAAAAGAGCTGCAGCAGGGGTTGCGGTATTAGTGCATAAAAATGGAAGAACAAAGTAATCTCATACGCATGGATATCAGAGAGGATTGTGACATTTAAGGTGAGAACTGGCAGATCTCTCCTGATTATTATAGGGGCTTACGCCCCAGTGGAAGGGAAGAAACAAGAGACAGAAACAGTGCAACAATGCATGAACATCGCAGGGACCCCTGACTATACAATTATAGCAAGAGATCTGAATGCCAGGGTAGGATGTGTTCCTGTGAATGAAGTTGTTGGAACTTTTGGTGAAATGACTCTTAACGCTAATGGGAAAAATCTAATAGACTTCTGTACTATTAAAAATATCAAAATAACTAATACCTATTACAGACATAAAGACGTCCACAAATATACATAGGTAGTTCGAGGTACGCAATCATTTTAGATTATGTGATTATAAATAGGAAACTCAAATCGCAAATCACAGATACTGGAGTGTACAGAGGTCCAGAAACCAGCTCAGATCATTTCCTACTATAAAGTAGTTTTCACCTTCCTTATAGATCTATGAAGAGCAAGAGAAAAAGCAGGATCCGTTCGAAGAAACTGAAAGTTCAGCAATTAGAGAAAGACAGTGTTCAATCTCGCAATCAAATTTTCAATCTCGCCACCAAGGCGCAGCCCTTAAAAGCTTTCTTCCCGCGCGACCACCCACTATTAAGAGCGAACTTTCACCAACCTCTCACAAGTCGCTCTCTGTGCATGCCGGCACGCTTCTACACTTCGGAAACTACTACAAAAGGGCAATAAAATCATTTACAGTGTCTTCCGCGCAAACCGCCGTTCTCACGGGCCCACGCCCGCGCAGAGCACTGACCGCCGCTTCCCGGCGTCGCCAGCTGGGGTTTAAGCCCTCATTAGCCAGGGCTGGGCCACCCCGGCGCGCGGGGCCCTCACCCCATCGCTCGCTACCTGACAAGCGACCAAGAAATGTGTACAAACATTTCTGGGAATCGCTTCGGGCCTCCCTCGCAAAAATAAGCCCGTTAATGTATCTCGCCGACAAAGGTGCACTGCCGGCGCGCCGCCCCGCTCCTCGGCCACCTGCATGCCAGATGCCTCAATTCCGTTGAAATCTCAAATACAAACGGGCCGCCATCGCGGGCACCCCACGTGCCACCGCCTTTGCTTTCGATCGCCGCCAATGTCACGTGACCCGAAGACACATCACGAATAGGGAGCCGATCGCGGGCACTTCAGACTTTCCCGCCTTGCCATAGGCCCAAGTCACAGCCACGTGCCTCTCCCCCCCCCCACGGCCTCAATCACACCCGCAATAATAAATACTGCGACTTCGCTCACACAGAGAACAAGACAACAAACAAAACAGACAACCAGAAAAAACAGACAACGGAGACAACAAACAGAACAACGACAGACAACAGGAAGAACAGACAGAACAGACTAAACAGAACTTCTCTAACTACATTGCTCCGAACTTGTTAAACTGACTGACTAGCAAAATTCATCAAGGTCGGCTGTTCCTGCTTCGCCTATCAAGGCGATTAGTACGGCCATATCAAACCTGCCTCAAATTCGTGCCAGTCGTGGGCCGCAGCCGCCACCTGGCCGAATTCACGGCAAACTCCACCACCAGCTCCGGTCATCTGAGTCCGCGCCCATGCCAGTTCGCACCACCGAACTGCCTGGGGCCTACCTCAGCCCGGACAGCGACACACTCAGCCGAGTGATTTGGGTTGGTGCCTTCCTTGCTACAAACTGTAAGTAAGCTGCCAAGTGTACTTCAAGAAAGAAGAGCAATCATTAACTTCATAAACTTTCAATGGTCCTCCGGCTTATTATAAACCAAAATCAATTGTACTCATAATTATTATGCAATTAAATTTATTTATTCTACTTGCATATTATCTATCATTCCCCTAAAGGCAAACAATCCCCTGAAACCCGTTCTGATCCCCGTATGTAGTCGCACTCGCAGCACGGCAACTCCCAGGCTGCATCTGCTACAGTCCTGGTGGGAGGGGGAAACCCCGCTAGCCGACGGTCGACCGGATCTCACCGCACAAGCGGGGGAAGATCACCGCCATCTCCCGAGAGACGAACGTGCACTAGACTAACGGGACTAATGACCAAAGCAGTTGACGCGCCCGGAAACACGAAAAAATTAAAAAGGCCCTTTGAAGAGCAAGATTACAAATATGACGCCATGCCGCGCGCAAAGCCTGACGAAACCCGCTACCCGCAATACACAACAAGTTACCGCCAGAACCGAAGCCCATATAATTATTTATTCAGCTTATGGAGTGCTCTAGTTCTCACAAGAGACTCTACAGATGCACTAATGCCTATAAACATTGTAAACACTAATACTTGTAATTATGGAGAAGGAATTGATTCCATAGAACACTTGTCTGGAATTGTTTCATACATGATCAAAAAAAGGAAATCATTTTAAAAGTAATTGGTTATGGACCTTGATCTGTGATACGTTTTTTATCAATAAAGATATAAATTAGAAAGAAATCTTTATTAGTAATGTTAAATTTATTTCAAGGATAACGCAAAATATTTAAATGTGTAATTATATGAAATGCATTTTGGCCATTGTTTGTTATTAAATAAAATGTAATTGAATTTTGTTGGCCTCGTAAGGGCAATCCTTTGCAAGTTGGATTTGTAAAGTTGCCAAAAAATCCAATCACTCTGCAGATGTACGTTAAATTCCAAAGCAGAGAAAGCGTCAATGGAGCACTTCAGACTAGTCTCCGACGTGGAGACATTTTATAAGCCATTTCCGAGATAGAAGGGAGCAGTTAAAAAATGCGAGCCATCATGAAAAGGAGGAGCAGAGTTGCAAGAACGCTCTCACTACATTCCGTGACGCAATGTAATCAAAACTAGCAAAACGCCACGCGAGATGACTGTCAAAGACAAGGTACGCAGGTACTGAAAACGCTCTTAGCCGATTTCATCTCCAGGAACGGTAAACGAATCCATGGACTTCGTCAGGAACAACCGGAGCACAAGTTTAGGAACGGAGGGATGGTGCGTGCTGTCTCTAGACCTCCCTCGGACTCTTCTGTAGCTTATGCCAGGATATTGCCACTCATAGGCAGTCATTGATATGACTTGACTATCCCTTGGGATTTGTAGATTAAAAAAAAATTCATTGTTAGAGAGAATTCCTTATCTAGTTCGTTACTTATTATTCACATTGAGGCTGCAGTGATCAAACAATGCTTCCTACTCATCCAGGAAAACAGAAAGCCTCACTTGAAAACACGAATTCCAATAAACCTTTTCTTAAGACTACAAATTTTGAGATCATTAACACCGCCAATAAAGTATAATTACTGTTACCTGAGACCTCTGGACGAATTGTTGTGCTTGTTTTCAATTTAATGTGCTTCTGCCAATGTAAAAACAAATCTCCTTTGATAGGTCACACCAGTCTGCTAGATTGCGTACTATGCTACCTACTACCAATAAATGCAGTGCTCAGTGTTGTTAGCCCACAACGCTACGAGAAGCCTGCATTTATTTTGGAATATTCTTGTATACAATCTAGCGCACTCTGTGTAATGTCGATTACTCTAGAATTTTATCACTTCACACTGAAAATGACATTACCAATATTTGAATGTTACTTGTATCAAAATTGAAGCACGATTATCCTTTCTCCTTGCATGTATTCTGAGTGACTGTTTTATAGCTGCTGCATGATTTCCAGCGCATTGCTTCTTAATAACTGCATTTCTTAATAATTTCAATAAAAGTCAACTCTTGATGTTAATCAAATTATTATTTATTTAAATAACTATTAATAAGGGGCTTACGCGTGGGGCTATTCCGTGGTTGTAAGTGAGGCTTGACATAACATACGGGTTGTGTTGGTGTCGTATCGACATGGGAAAGAGGGAGGGATAACTGACTTCCTCAGACTATATGTTGTTTATAGAGGCGTGGGGATGGAGTGAGATAGAGTAGGGGCGAGGGAGGGAAGGAGAAACGGGTGTTTTACGAGATCCCTTTTTTGGTTCATTTATGACTTATGTTAGGGACATGTTTCTTGGGATCTGGATGGTGGGAGTTAAAGTATATCAAATAGATGTTGAAATATCAGGATATGTGTGTGTGGGGAGTGTAAAGATTCCTTATTAGGTGGTAGTGAATTGCCGGAAATGTAGATTTTTGACGGACTTTGACGGATTGTTTAGCAGTTTCGTACGAGTCACTGTCGAGGAGTGTTAAGTTGATTGTCTTAGTCTGTAGATCATCATCGGTGATGGTCTGAAGACTAGTCTTAACTTGTTTTAGATACAGAGACATAGATCTCGCAATTCTATTTGAGGATAGGTCTGATAAAGTACTTGAATATTTGTAGTATGTCTTTTGTCGTGGTGTCTGGAGGGGTCAGAATTATTGTCAAGTCGTGACTTTTATTTGCTGATTACTTATGTATAGTTTCATCGACATGTTTTGAATGAGAGTTTGTCTGCAGTAACTCCGTGGTGTTTGGTTGTCCTTGATCATTTTATGAGTTATTTTTCATAGCTAGTAGGGGAAGCATGGGGTTAGTGTAGCATCCGTTATATAAAATTGTCACACATGTGTATAGGATCAGTCTTTCATTATTCATTTAGATATGTCTAGAAATGGCTTAGTTTTGCGGGTGTAGTAAGGCTTTGTCGATTTGTTATAGAGCGATGTTGTCAGCGTAGTTGTAGTCTTTGAGTAGTGATCTTGTTGGGCGCTTGGTGTAAAGAGAGAATAAGAAAAATGAAAGAAGTAAGCCTTGTGAAACGCCGGCTTTAATGGGATGTTGGATATCTAGTTGAGATGGTTAATATGGGAGATTCCGTCCAAATGATAATTATATCACAGGCGCCAAAGGATTTGATTGATTGATTTTTTTCGTGTTTCCGGGCGCGTCAACTACTTTGGTCATTAGTCCCGTTAGTGTAGTGCATGTTTTTTCTCGGGAGATGGCGGTGATCTTCCCCCGCTGGATGGCGAGATCCGGCGCCGACCTACCGTCGGCTAGTGGGGCTTCCCCCAACCAGGACTCTCCCACCAGCGGGGCACCGCCCCAGTCGGGACAAGCTCTAACTTCCCGACCGGTCACCCGGAATATGTGGTAGTGTAGTGCATATTAGTGTAAGTGTGTGTGTTTAAGGGGAGAGGATACGACAAGGAAGAGGAAGGACAGATCGCGCGCGGTCCGTGGCCCGTTTGGTAGGGTACTGCTCCGGCATTCGCCTGGTGTTGATCGGAGAAACCACGGAAAACTACCGATCAGAGCAGCCGGCCGCTAGAATTCTCCTCCAGACAGCGACTGAATTCGACCGAGCTGGAAAGCTAGTGTCAAAAATCCTGCCGCCGTCAGGACTCGAACCTAGGACCTCCCGGTTAGAGGCGCTGCAGAGACATCAGTTGATGCACTGAGCTACACCGAGAAATTACTAATACTACTGAGAAATTAATATCAATAGTGAACAATAAAAGGCCAGTATGCCCAGTATGCCAGCCAGCTGTATGCCTCAAAATGGGCGGACTAACTAAACAAATTATCGCTTTCCTCCCCAATACGTTTTACCACTTCACTCTATTAGATGTTTCTTCTGCGATTAAAATCTGCTTTATGAACTTCTTAAAGATAGACGCCATCAACATGAGACACCATCAACAAAACATCGCAGGGCTGTTGGAGTGGAAGGAGACAGGTTAAGGAAAGAAACATCGTGCGCGTCAGAAATTGCGATTTTTAGGTTGTTCTGGCGTTCGGACGAAATTTCTCAGCGAGGAATTTTTCTAACGAATCAACCGCCGTCTCGAATACGTACAAAAGGGTAACCTCGGGTTGGGAAATGCGGAAGGAAATGAAACGAACCGTGAAGTTAGTTATTTATGGCAAGTTAACGTATGCGTGTTCACAGGGTATAATGGCTAAGCGATTCGAAGATAAAAATGTTTGCACGAGTAACCGGCAATAAGTAATGTTTTATGAGCTACTCTCAAATTATCTAGTTGGTCAAGATACTCGTACCTAGCTCCCTGCTCTTTCAGGTTACCTATGCGTTCGGCAGTTTACGTAAGATTTTCTCTCGTTTTTTTCAAAAACGTTTATAATGCAAATACGCAAACTCGACGTAAAGGACTTCACGTCGAAATCGATTTAGGGTAAAGACACCAGTAGTGAACACTTGAAGCATGGAGTTGGATACATAAGAATTGGAGGCTTCGCTCTTGCTTCAAACATTCACAATGTGAAACATTAACTATTTAGAGGTGAGGAGTAGAACGGAAAATATTTCTAATCCTGTATTTTTATATTTAAATAATAATTTTGAAAGTAAAAGTACCATTTCAATAATGTAGCGTGAACTTATTTTTTCGACTTAGTACCTACCTCAAAGATTTTGGAGGGTAGCATATCGAAGAACCGTTACTGACTCAAGTATCCGAGCATTACAAATTGTTTGTAGTTTCCAAGTGTCCAATATCGTATCCAAATTTGTATTTGAAAATGGAATTAATTCACAACTGGACAAATTTAAGATTTATCATTTTTAGGTCAGGGATCTATTCAGAACGACCTATGCATAAACTTCGATTTCACGTAACGAATTGAGTATTGCAGCCCAAAAATTTTAAAAATCTACGGAAATGGTCTTGACGGTGACCACTGTTGGTGGTTCTACTTTAATTCCCATTTCACTAACCCTGCATGATTACTTATTATGCAGCAAAGGAGGTGCACTCTGTTCGGTACCAGAGACTAAGGAATAGATACATCGATCGTTTTACTTGGTAGAATGTGATATGGAAAAGAAAGTCTCCCTGTAAACCATACGTTAAACCAAGAAAGGAAAGATATTTTTGGTTCTTACGACCTACCTCGAAACAAATCTTTTCCAACCCATTCCGTTTTCATTTTTTTGTGCAAATCCTTCTTTTTATTCTCCTCCGCTTTCAGACCGCGCACCGGCTGTCGAAGTGATCCGTCACGTGCCTTTGTTGCTTTTTGTTCACCGCACCGTTCCTGATAGAAACCTCTTCTTTCCGATTGTGCCATTTCTAGGTAAGGGATGTCAAACTCATTTCATTTAAGAGCCTACGTATTTCTATCACATCAAATGAGTAATTTTGACCTCGCAAAGGTTATCGGGTCGGAGTATTGTATGTGAATTTGTCGGCATGTCTCCCTGAGAAAGCGGAGTATTTTGGGGATGAAACCAAATCGTTTGTAAGTCTTCCTTTCGAACGGTCGTGCAGCGTGTGAATAAACCCCAATGCTGATTGGCGCATTTTAATTGAATTATTATTAATAATTGTGTTCTTCTATATTGACTTAACGCAACCAATCAAAGAACCGAACAACTACTCTTAACGATCGATGTACGTTCGGAATTTTACTCAGCCGATCGTTAAGATTAATCGAAAAAATAAGTTGTTCCCAAAGATTTCGAATAAGTAGCATCACGAAAAGAACTATTTCTCATTTATGTTTTTTTTATAATAAGTTGGACAAAACGGAAATTTTGAAGGACACGTGCCAGATATAAGAACCAATGGACATGATTGGTTACAAATTTGAATCTCGTCAGTATTTTGTTCTATGTCGGTCTAATGACGTTAGTAACTCTGACCATTTGTCATTGTTCGTTTAGACCCACTATTCTTTCTGAATTCCTTATTCTTTTTAATTTGAAAATTGACATTTTATTTGTGTACATGTGTTTGTGCTTGTGCTGATCCTATAAACCCCGACAACTTGGTTAATGGTAGATAAAACGTAGTTCGAAATCTTTCGGCGGTCGGTGGTCTGATGGTTGAGTTTACGTCGCACGAAGATTGTACAACATGATATTCGCACATCCACATATCACCGCCATGGACAAGTAGCGTGAGTTTGAGAAGTACCTAAAATTTTTCACTAGCTGGCAACGAAGTTAAGATTTCGTTTGAGCAACTAAGTTTACTGAACTTAGTACTAAACTTAAGTTTAGTTTCGCTTCAGCACTTGCGATGTGGAGTCAACGGCATTCTACTTTCTAGTCTTAACGATTCTTTTTGGAGCGTACACGTTAATAACTGGTGGTGTTACAGAATGGTACATACTATCTCATAATAAAGTTTTCTAATTTCTTTGGTGTGGACTGGCTTTACAGTCTTGAACAATTTTCTTGCAAGCTGCCATCTATCGCCACCGAAAGGACTTTTTTTTTAAACATTTTCTCAATTTTTCGGTTTCCTAGTAGTAGAACCGAAATATTACTTTAAAAATATTAAAGAAGAGTAAAACCTCGTCAAATGGCAATTTTCATTTAAAAATTTGAAGTCATTTTTAAGGAAATGGCTTTTAAGCGTTAATATAAATACCAAATTTGATGGCTTTTTTACAGGAGTGAGTTTTATAAAAACATCATTCAAAATCATTTGTAGCCCTACCACTCGCAAATGCAATACTCTATACAAATTGCTGAGAATGTGCATATTATCGACGTGAGGTATATTTAAAAAACTATTTGTGTAATTTTGTAAAAAATTTGGAGCCGTTTTTGAGAAATGGTGTTTGGGTGTTCCTGGAAATATAGAATTTTGAGCTCATTTTTGCAGAAAACTGTTGAATTTTCGAGAAACTTTATAAGACTTTAAATAAGGTTCATGTACTCATAATATATGAACAAATTGCCGATAATGTAGGTATAACCGATGCGAGAGAGAGAAGTAAAAAAAAGTACATTGGTGTAATTTTTGAAAAAAAAAAAAAGAATTGAGCACTGTGGCGTTTGTTATCTTATAGACTGCGTTCAACACTGCCCTCATCAAAAATTTAAAAAAATTGGAGCCGTTTGGAGAAAATCTGTTTTTTCTAATTTTTTAAAAGTTCACATATTGCCCGCAATGTGGCTCGACTTAAACTTCACTCAACTTAAACTTTTTAAAAATGTACATGCCATTTAAAGAACTGATTATGAACAACAAATTTCATTTGAAGGAAAAATATGTCTTTAATTTTATACTTGTAGGAAGACGCCAGAAATAATTCAAACTTTTGAGTTTAAATTTTCAAAAATTCGGAGTTAACAGTGAAACTCACACTTGTGCCACTTTCATAACCGATGCGATTTTACTCTATTCTGGAAAGAAATTTAAAGAAAAAAATTGGAGCCCTTTTTGACAGAATTTTGAAAATGTCCAGGGGCTTGTATTTTCGTGTATATACGAGAAAGTAAAAATTGGAGAATGTTCCGAAATCTCCAAATTTTCTGAAAATACTTTCTTTAGAAGGAATTCAATAATGTTAAGCCCTCTGTTAGCAATCATGAACTGAAATCTGATTGCATAAGAATTCTCAGTTAAACAAATTTTACATTCTCACTAATATATTTTTGTATAAAAATAATGGGACTTCTTAATTAGTCTCACTTATAGAAGTTTCACAGTTACCGGGGCTCTGAAGTTTCTCATGTCTGCCTATTTCACAATTAATGAATTCCAAACTTTGCCACAACTTCAGCAATAATCTTTTAATGAGGATGAATTCGCAGGAGTACATTTATAATCAACCCAATTGATACTGAGTATACACATCTGATGAGAACTACAACTGAACTGAGAACTGAGATAAAAGTCGTGTTTAAAACAAGTGTTTTTAATAATTAATAAACGCTCCACAACTCAAGCCAAAACGTAACGAAAAATTATCCTGCAAGATATATCAGTTGAATTACAATGTCTGCAATGGAGTCAGACATCCTCCACTCATTAGTGGGTGAATGTTTCTGATAGTATTTTAAAATTTGTAGAATTAATTTCTTACATTTGTATTATGTTGTCTATATTTAATTTTTATTATGTAACTGCTAATTGTGTTCACTAATGACCTACAAATCAATGTGACTTTTTCAATAAAGCAAATTTAACAAAATTTCAGACACCGAATTAATAGCAAATATCAAGTTGGTCACCCCTGCTGCTGCCCCGCCCCGCCCCGCCTCTCCCCCCCCCGGCCCCTCCCCCCACCCCGCACCGCCCCGCCGCAGCCTCTCCCCCTGTCCCTCCCCGCCCCGGCCCCTCCGCCCCGCCCCTCCCCGCCCCGGCCCCTCCGCTCCGCCCCACCCCGTCCCCTCCGCCCCGCCCCGCCCCGCCCCGCCCCGCCCCGGCCCCTCTGCCCCGCCCCGCCCCGCCCTCCACCCCCGCCCCGCCCGGCCCCTCCCCACCGCCCCGCCCCGGTCTCCGGTCTCTCCCTCACGCCTCGCCCCGCCCCGCCCCGCCCCGCCCCGCCCCGCAGTGAAGTGTTCTTGAGAGAAGGGCGGTCGGGTACGTGGGCGCGGTGAAACGTAGGCGGTGCTGAAAGAGTCGGTGGCACGCATGTCGCCTTCCCACACAAAGCTGCTTTGCCTTTGATTCCGTCCGTCTAGAAGGGGAGAGTACTTCAACGAAATATTTGAGAGCTCTTCTGCGCCTGGGTGGAGGATTTGTGGCTGGCGGGAGCGAAAAATACTTTACCACCGTCCGTTATATATTACTTGCACGTCATTACACTGAAGTTGTCTGGATTTCTGATTAAATTAAATTCGGTATTCTTTGTCTATCTAGGATTATTATACCGTTGGTTTATGATTTTTTAACCCGGGAGTGCTCGCAATAGGTAGACTCACGTCAGGGCCTGCAATGTATCTCTCAGATATAGCTGCAAAGTTTTGTAAATGCGAATAATCTGAAGGTCCATTTATTGAAATACATATTTTATTTGGTTTGTTAAAGTACCTCAATGCAAGTGTTAATGAATCTTTCACTGAAGAATTCATGTCTGAGTATGGTGAGAAATGTAAATATTGATAAACTACACGCAAAAACCATTAAACATATTGTCCTAATAAATAATATTAAATATAATTTCCTCATTGTTTTGGCATGTTCTAAACAAATATGTATTTTACTTTTTCACAAAAATATTTAGAAAGTCTTTGTCTTTTTTCTATTTTGGAAGGTTTCCATTTTTTTCATTTTCATATAAACGTCTCCTGCACATCTTTCTCTTTGGTAAGAAATTTTGATAGTCGATTGTAGATAAGGCAAATTATTACATTTTATGAATTTGCACTTGTCGTAGACATGGCTGAAAATTATGCCATGATACGTACCGCTCAGGCGAGAAGCTCACAATGCACTGACGCTATTGTACCCAATGTATATGATATATATCTCGCAGCGCAGCGGTCAAGTTTGATCACGCTCACGGGAAACGATTCAGAAAAATGATAAAAATAAAAGGCCAGGCGATCTCAGGGAAATTCAATGAAGGAATACATGAAATATCAAACAAATAATGCATCGCAATAATTCAGAAACATAAAATTACCGTGACTAGGGTCTCTCAAATATATTGCGATATACCTTAATATACCTTAATATTAGTATGGTATTTTTACGACACTACCCTTGACCTCTTATAGACGCCCCCCTCCACTGAGTCTTTTTACTTAAGGTGCAACCACCATGGTTACATAGCAGTCTCCTTCCATTGCGCCAAAGTGGTTTGCAAACTGTGTGGTGTTTTTGTTGTCAGGACTGCTTATTCCGAGGCCAACGAAGTTCGTGTGTTCACGAGTGATTAGTCCGATTAAGGGAGATCGGTTAGTCGTAGATGACACTGCCTCTTCAGCCCGTACATTCGTACGTCAACGTACTGACACTGTCAAGCATTCAATTTTTGCTGGGGAAAAGAGAGGAATCTAGGTTCACGGGTGTTTGAGAGTGCCCAAGTGTCGCATTACAGCTGCAAATTCATTTTTTACGCGGTTTTCAATTGATTGATTTTTTCGTGTTTCCGGGCGCGTCAACAGCTTTGGTCATTAGTCCCGTAAGCGTAGTGCATGTTTTTTTCTCGGGAGATGGCGGTGATTTTCCCCCGCTGGAGGGCGAGATCCGGCGCCGACCTACCGTCGGTTAGTGGGGTTTCCCCCTAACCAGGACTCTCCCTCCGCGAGGCACCGCCCCAGCCAGAACAAGCTCTAAGCTTCCGACCGGTCTCCCGGAATATGTGGTAGTGTAGTGCATGTTAGTGTAAGTGTGTGTTTAAGGGGAGAGGATAGGACAAGGAAGAGAAAGGAAAGATCACACGCGGTCTGTGGCTCGTTTGTTAGTGTACTGCTCCGGCATTCGCCTGGTGTTAATCGGAGAAACCACGGAAAACTACCGATCAGAGCAGCCGGCCGCTAGAATTCTCCTCCATACAGCAGCTGAATTCGCCCTAGCTGAAAAGCTAGTGTCGAAAATCCTGCCGCCGCCAGGACTCGAACCTAGGACCTCCCGGTCAGAGGCGCTGCAGTGACATCAGTTGATGCACTAAGCCACCACTGCCGGTGTGGTTTTCAATCTCACTTGGTGTTATGTTTACTTTCCCCAGCCCCACCAGTCTGGCATTAAACAACATAATTTGATCCTCATAACTGCTAGGTAATTTTGCATGAATACGATCTCTTTGATAACGGGATGCGAACTGCGAAAACGATAGAGGAAGTAAATTAAAAGATAAGAACAATATTAATTTGTAATAACCTAACGAAATAATATTATCAGTAAAACAGCAGTACCTAACTAAACATATTCTGAGGTAAATAAATTTGATTGTAGAGGGATTATAATATATCATGTAGTTAACGGTAAAACTAGAGTGAAATATGTTGCATGTTTTCCAATAAACACCTTATACAAAGGATCGGTAACATTCGGCAGTCGAAGCCATCTATGCGACCTGACGCGCCTAAACTGTTTTGTTCGTTATACTGAATAAAACGAGCGTGGATTTCTGTAACCAACAAAAATATTTTAGAAAGACCGTTTGGTACACGTACAAGTAATTTTAACACAATTGAGGTGTTTCAGTGTTGACTGTAGGCATTCATCAGTCTCCGTTGGTAAGTGAGGAATTGGAATATGAGTTCTAAGATTACAAAGAGTTTACTTTCTTTTCTCTTCCTATGGATGAGAGTAGTTATGTTTACAATATTTCTGTTTCTCATCTCTATCCGAGGTGATAACCATGACTTTGTAATCATTGAAAAAATGGCGGCTCTTCAGAATTCGAAAGGCATAGCTACGTCTCAAGATTTAGTTGAAAAAATGTTAGATATTCTCGATGAAATGAAATGCAACTGAACTAGACGAACATAAAAGAGTATAGCTATTGATGGTGCTCAAAGTAAGGTATGAAACTAACGACTTACGAAGATAAAGTTAGAAGATTTGAAGTGTCGTTCAGATAATCCGATGTGCATTCTTTGCATTATCTCCCAGCAAGCGGAATTGCAATTGATATTATAATTGGGGGCACGTTATGCATTTAGTTGTATATGTCATTATTTTAAGACCAAATGGACTCAATCGTAAGCAATTTCAGGAGTTTTAGTTAAGTTAGGTGGTGAAAACGGAGTTATTACTCACAGTTGCGCTGGCTTAGTCGCGGAAACGTACTTAAAATATTTTTCTACCTGCGATCGTAAATAGTATCCTTTTTACTAAATAAGATAGACCTTTGTAAGGACTTTTAAATGTAGGTTGGACATGTTATTTGGCATTTTAGTTGTTATGACTCGTCAATTAAAGTAATTAAATTTAAATTAAAGGAAAATGAACATTTGTCTCACGTGTACTCAAATGTAAGGGCGTTTGAAAAAAAAATAGAAAATGTTTAAAGATCAAGAAAATAATAAAATATTTTGTCATTTTCCGAATCGTAAGATTATTTTTACCAATTTTAAAGAAAAAGACCATGTTTTTCGTGAAGAAAATTGGGGACAAAATAGGGGCTTATTGAAAAGGAGTTTACAGTGTGATTTGTCAAACTTAGAGTAATTATACAAATGAGATCAGACTGTTTAAAAATCTTTCTAAGCAAATGTTTTAAAAGTTCCCGAAAAACAACAACAAATGAGGTGATTGCACTTAAAGTGAATGATATATTGAAATACGCATTCAAGAATAACGATCTTATTGTGTACTACGTCAGTCTTCCCGAGTACTTTACCGAAGAAAAAACGTTTGAGGCTGGCGTCTTTACTTTCTTTGGATGCACTTACACATGAGAGAAAACACTTTCCCACCTGAAAATGATTAAGTACACGATGCGATCGAGACTTACACAAAAGCATTTAATGATATTTCAAGTACTTGCACAACTAATACCAAAGTTGATATTGTTGAGTTGGAGTCCATCACGCAAAACCAAACATCGCACTGGCTGCCTTTTCCAAAGTAAGTTTTTTTAAATTCCGTATATCATTATATCATTAAAGATTTTTTATTTTTCAAACTGTAACTGTAAGTTAATTTGCTTCACTAGTACCTAACTAAACCTGTTGCAATAGAAAAAGTATTGGGTTGTTATTTCTGAAATATTATAACATTATTGAGCATATAATTGATGATAATAAACGTTTATGCAAGTATATGTATTGTAATCGTATTTATATTCTGAATTAAAACCGGGAGCGGTAGCTCAGTGCATCAACTGATGTCACTGCAGCGCCTCTGACCGGAAGGTCCTAGGTTCGAGTCCTGACGGCGGTAGGATTTTCGACACTAGCTTTTCAGCTAGGTCGAATTCTGTCGCTCTCTGGAGGAGAATTCTAGCGGCCGGCTGCTCTGATCGGTAGTTTTCCGTGGTTTCTCCGATCAACACTAGGCGAATGCCGGAGCAGTACCCTACCAAACGGGCCACGGACCGCGCGCGATCTGTCCTTCCTCTTCCTTGTCCTATCCTCTCCCCTTACACACACACACACACACAAACAGTAACATGCACTACACTACCACATATTCCGGGAGACCGGTCGGGAGCTTAGAGCTTGTCCCGGCTGGGGCGGTGCCCCGTTGGTGGGAGAGTCCTTGTTAGGGGGAAACCCCACTAGCCAACTGTAGGTCGGCGCCGGATCTCGCCATCCAGCGGGGAAAGATCACCGCTATCTCTCGAGAAAAAACATGCACTAGACTAACGGGACTAATGACCAAAGCAGTTGACGTGCCAGGAAACACGAAAAAATCAATCAATTCTGAATTAAAACACTGTTGTAAACATTCTTAACGTTTTTCTCTGTTATAACTGGACTTCTTAAGCTTTTTTTCAACCGTAATTCCAATACAGCTATGGAAATTATTATAATTTAATATTGAAAAGTTGTTGAATAAAAAGCAAGTTGTAGATATGTGCAGCCCGCAAGTTGTTGAGGATTTTACAACGTGACTCGCTGGTATGAAATGGGTGCCAACCCCTACGTTATAGTCATGATACACATTTCACCAAATACATTTTAGAAGAGATGTTTCGCAAATGAATCGAAATATACGCAAAAAAGTGAGGACTTTAGAAAGTTTCTTTAAGCACAGAAGTGTACTTTGTAAACTCCAGAATAGGCTTGTTGAACTAAACAATGTAATTGCTCTCCTTTGGACACGTCCCTGAGGAAGAGATCCAGAGGAAATCAGGTGGCAAACCACAAGAGAGGTACTTTAGTAATGGCGTCTAAACGTTCTTTTGATCTCGCTCCATTTCAGAGTAAATAAAATGCCACATGCAGGCATTGGTATTTGCTCGTTTTAATTTACTGGAAGCCTAAAGCTGATGTCTTCATTTCATTTTGTAAATGAAAATATGATCTCGCTGACTGAGCAGCACCTCGTACTAATCTCCAAAACAGTTTTGTCTGATATACCGATTTCTCGTTACGGTTTCTCCGTTTTTGTATATTATTATGATAGTTTGATATTTGGTAGAAAAGAGCGACTTCAAATGCAAAAATTGAAAATAACATTTGGTAGACAGTTTATTAGTTCTGTTGGGACTCATTTAAAATATTACCTTTGAGGCAATAACTGCTACATTTAAAGTTAGACAAATTTAGATTACTGCTGTGAAAGAAATGACTTAATGGAAAAAAAGGTTGTGCCTATTTTTCGACAGAAAACTGGTTTGTGGATCTCTGATACTCAAAATGTGAATTTGATTTCTTTGTGTAGTAATTGCTATCTAGAATATGTAATGTAATCGGATTCCAAATTTTATTTATTTTTGATACCGGGAAAATAGTTTTTTTCCTTAAAACGATTCTTCTTTCGTACGTTTATCTCTTCTTTCATTAGTCTCCCCGTCTGCACTTCCGTCCACCCGTCAGTTCAGTATTATCATCATGTTGGTGAAACAATGCTGAAAAATATATTACATTTGATAAACATTCAACAAATTTTAATATTTTATATATATTTTGTAAGAATAATAATATTAATCTTCAACTAAGGTTGATACGCTGAGAAAAAACAGTGGTCGTAGCTGGGAAGTTCATTCCGATAACTATTATATTCGGAAGACAAACGGGAAAAGCGAAGTAAAACAAACAAAAAACTAAAACTGAACTAAAAACTAAAAAGCTAAAGAACTATAACTTAGTGATTAAAGATGATATAAGGTGATTGAAAAGGGACAAGGTCCGCGACTTCTGGGGCAGTTCTCAGGAAGGTCTGGTAAGGCTTGTGAGCGCGTGCCTTAATACTGCGTTATTTTTGTCACAGTATGAGAAATCGACGGCCTTAACCCGCGAGTACCCGCAACAGGTAGGCTCACGCCAGCGTCCGCAATGTATCCCTCAGATATAGCTGCAACGTTTTGAATAGTTATAATGAGAAAGGTAAATATTGACAAAGTACACGCAAATATCACTAAACATCATATTTTCTCATTAAATAATATCAAATACAATTTATCTATTTATTCCTCTAACGGTATCTGATAAGGGTGTCGATAAACTTATCTCTGTTATGCACTTTGGCACTACACCTTTAAGTAAAATTTCTGTGCCAATTTGATAGGATCTAACATACAAATACGGGCATACGGTACGGTGTTTTTCTATACTTGATCAACATGAGATTTTTCTCTAATATGAGTGTGTTTAGTATTTCAAATATTGTGTTTGTGTGTTTCTCTTCGTTATTGTGAAAAAAACACGTAAATATTACAAGATGTAGAAAGCTAAATAATGCGGTCCATAGACGTAGTCCTACGTGCTACGAATGACCGTGCGAGTGACTGAAATATAATAAAAGCTTCAATATGATTTGTAATTGTTTATTGACAGTGCATTTAATTATAATATAAGCACAGATAAATAAGAAACGTGTATTAATGCTTTTAATAAAAACTTCATATTCGATGCGTTGGACGGAGTCCAACTCGTGTTACAAATGGCGGCGCGGATGACGGAATGTTAAGGCTGCTTTCACCCGGGGCTACTTTGTGGCGCACCGTGAAGCGCCGAGCCCCTTCATACACAGACACCGCCGAGCGTCACTAACCGTGAGAAAGGAAGGGTTTGTGAGTCAAACCGCCGCGCGCGCTCGCAGCCACAAAACACTCAACAGGAAAACTGGTCGTGCTAAAACTGCATATACTTCAACTCCCGTTCTTTCACGCAAAATTACGCGAAAAGTACTCAAATTTTCGAAAAATTGTAGATGACCTTATTTCAAAATCTATCTTTAAGGAATAGATTTCATTTAGGGAAATAGCTATCTTTATTATTTGAGTTGTAAGAAGGCTCAAAAAAATGTCTAACTTTTGTAATTTTCGAAAAATTAAAGCTTTCAACAAACATGAAACGTGCTTCGTACAACCCAATAAAAAACTTAACCAAAAATAATTGAGCAATGTTTTTGAAAATTTGGAAAATGTCCCAGGTGCTTCACGTAAATTACCCCCAAAATTAAAGTATCGGTTCAAATTCAAGGAGCTGCGACCTCAGCTAGATCGATTATTCAATATCAATTCTGGAGAAAAATCAATTTAGGAGAATATCAAATTGTGGAAAATCATTTTTGGAAAAATTTGGGAAAACTTTATCCACTAGCGTTGTTCACAGACGGGTGAACAGACGGACAGACGTTTGCCGTCATTTGATTTTTCGGCATCAACGACCCACAAAACATGGATTCTGGCTACACCACGTTATAGAAGATTTGTTTCTTCTAAATTTAGCAACAGAATTTATCCACTTTTTCGTTACCAGGGCCCTGTAGTAAGAGTTTTCTGCCGTTCTTTCGCACAGCATTACGTACCTTCCTCTCTACTCCGTAGCGAAAAATTAAAACAGGTTCAGTGACGCGTACGAGTGTGAACGTTATGGTCTGCTGGCGGGGCCCGGACGCGCGAGTATGGTGTTCGTCACTAAGCGCCACAGCGCGTCGCGACTACGACGCTCGTGTGATTACCTCCATTTAAACCAATGCTTTTCCGCAAGGGATAAATGTACCACTCCGCATTGGGATAAAAGGTGCATCCAGACAGAAATAGTCTCAAACCTTTTGTTTTGATTGTTGAAAGGGAATAGTATGGAATGTTAGGGATGATAATCTTATTGAAAATAAATGTACTTTATTATTACACATTTTTGTTTGTTATAAATAAGTATGTAATTAAAATTACGTTAAATCCAGTTGAAAATTTAAAAAAAATTCTCTAACACATGGTGTTGCCAGAATCCATTTTGTGGGTCCTTGATACTGAAAAATCGAATGATAAACCGTTCAATCGATTTTATCCAAACTCAATATTCCTCAATCGATCTGACTGTTGTCGCAGTTCTGTAAATTTCAAACCGATATTTTAATTTTGGGTGGTACTTCCCTTGAAAACACAGGGATATTTTCAAAATTTTCAAAAAATGGCTATATCGTTTTTGATTAAATGTTGTTGTTGGACAGTGTGAAGCACGTTTTTTAGAATGGTGTGGGTCTCGTTTTCGTTAAAAACTGAACGTTTTCGAAAATTGCAAATTAAAAACGTTTTCGGTGTCTGCTTACACCTACAATTATGAATATATAGATTTTTCTCTTAATGAAATCTGTTCTTTAAAGATAGTTTTTAAAATAAGGTCATGTACAATTTATCGAAAATTTGAGTACGTTTGCGTAATTTTGAGTGAAGTACATGCGAGTGCTGTTTTAACACTAGTTTCCTAATTGTTCAGTCACAATCTTCTGAAGCACACATTCCGAATAATATCTTCAATCTTCATTCTCTGGTTTGTATAAAAAATAATCTTAATCTTCTGAGGAAATAATCTGCTTCTTAAATAATATTAAATCTCCTGAGGAGACTGATGGTATACTTTTGCGACTTCTTGTTAGTCTGTGAAACCAGTGAATCAATAATTCCAAGCAGGATACCAAATATTCCGAGGAGGATACCAAATATTTTAAGTAGAATACCGAATATTTCAAGGAGGATACCGAATATTCTATGAGGGATGCAGATCTGTCTTCATCGGGGACTTTTCTTAGTATGCCCATCTGTAACTTCTCAAATTTTTATTTCTTTCTTTCGGGACTTCATGGGATACTTTTGCAATTGGAAATACAGCAAGTTCAATAATTTTTCGCCATCAATGAAAACTTCTTAAAGGGAAAAAGGTGTGCACTACCATTGGCAAAAGAACAACTACCGCTCATTGAGCATCATAGTGTATTGCTTATATTAAAATACAGTATATTATGGAGTGTGAAAACCGTCGCAGAATAATTTCGTCAATACCTATAATATTTGAGACTTTTTTGTTGGTCACTAGAATGACCATTTTTACAAAATCTTATAACTATTCATCTTCCTGTTGAATTCTTCTCGCATCATCTGCTACATTCTAATTGTTATTTGTATGGGTATGTATTACAATTGCATCTCTGTTTCAAATCTAACATTACGTTGTCATGTTATTTTCTATAATTAATACAAAATTAAATGCGCAGGAAATGGGGTTGGAGGAAATGGTTTCTTATATGCTTTTAATTTTTGTGAGTCTGGTAGGAGTTGTGGTCATTTCATGTTGACAGCATAACTTTGACCTACCCTTTGCAATCAACATCTCACTACATAAGTTTCAATCATTCTAAAAGTTCCATATCCGTATACACTATTTACATAAATTTCCAGCATTGAGCCATTGAATTTTTCTTGAAATGGAGCGTTATTTTCTCCATCAACCTTGAAAGTTGTCATGACACACTTTCGAAATACCCTTGAGTCATTTCTCCGCTCCTTATTCTCATTCTTGTACACCCAGTCTTCAGAAAATACAATACAATACAATGATTTCTTCTCTCTTACGTGCAACTGCAAGTAGATTACGATGGGTGACTTACTGGATGCGCGCCATGGCCTAACATTAAATACAATTTTCTTATCGAACGTAGTTGGACGTGAGAACTAATGCACCTTAAAGTAATCAAATTCAGCTACATATCGATATTTTTTTCCACGATAATACTATTTAATGTACATAGTTGAAAATGTACTTGAAAGTTGAAACACGTAAAATTTAGTTGGCGCGTCACTCCAACTTCAGTGTTTTACGCAAATAAAAGCGATTGATTTAAGTTATGTTACTGCTGGAGGTGAGAATTTAATTAAATAAACATCTTCCATACCTAAAAGCTTATTTATTTATTTATTTATTTATTTATTTATTTATTTATTTATTTATTTATTTATTTATTTATTTATTTATTTATTTATTTATTTATTTATTTATTTATTTATTTATTTATTTATTTAACGTCAAAAAACAGTTCAAACTGCGTATGACGTGCTATGGGGAAAAGTGAATTGTGTGCACATTTTCAAAATTCTGGGATCCCTACACTAAGTCATATACTACTTAAAAAAATAAACATAAAAAACTCCCATGTAATAAAATCTATTTTCAAGGATAACTAAGCAATAAATTTTGGCTCTTATCCACGTTGTTCTTCGGAATAACACTTCCTGCCGCGACAGCATGGAAACATTAATTTGAATAATTGTATTTCCCACTGAATCATAGAAGACGTGCACAGAAAATGAAGTTACATTTATGCCCAGAAGCAAAACAAGGGGCCATCTCAGAATTTGCACAATGGATCAGAGAAACTGGACGAAAAACCTGATCGAGATGGGGGTCATTGACCCGGAGGCTGTAGTACAATAGTTGTTACAGGTTGTTCATACACATTTATACAGTCCTAATGGTAAATAATGCATTATGTATAATTGTTAACATTAATGTTACTTTTCTTGTGATGCTCAGTATAGTCTCTAATTGTATAGAAACAGTTATGCAGCAGAAACGATTTCACTTGGGATTTAAACTTTTCTATCGAATATAATCGTTTAATCTCATCTGGAAAATTGTTGTAAAATAATGTACGTGTATTGTATGTGAATTTTTTGTATTAAGCTGTTGATATTGTCACCAGATGAATATGATTTCTACGTCGAGTGTTATAGTAATAGACATCGGCATTTTCTGAAAATATATTCCCGCCCTTAAGCAAGTCATTTTTGACAAAAACCACTGATTCGTACATCAACAGACAAGGTAATGGTAAAATTCCTAGATTAATGAAGAGAGGCTTACATGAATCACGTGCGTGGGATTTGGTTATTATTCGTACAATTCGTTTTAGTAATCTAAAAGTCTGGGAGCTATAAGATGTATTTCCCTAGAATAGTATGCCATATCTCAGGCGGGAATGAACATTCGCGAAATATACACAACGAGCAGTATGAAGGCTGACTGAATTTGTAAGAATTCTGAACGCGTAGCACAATGAACTTAATTTTGTGTTCAATTCATTTAAATGGACATTCCATTTAAGGTTTGACTGAATTGAGAGACCTAAAAATTTTGTTGCCTTAACATCAGTCAATGGTACACCGTTCATTTTCAAGCTTCGCATTCGCCTTTCATTGTGAACTGAACACGTATAGTTCTTCAAGATCTTGCCCAGCGCTTTCTACGAAATAAGATAAGAAGGCCACACTCCCAAGGTAGCATTCACATCTAGATTTGCCAATTATCTCTCTGTGCACTCGGAAGCGCTGCTGAGCGACGCTGTGTGAAAGGGTCGTAAATAATTTTCGAGTTGTCTCCTCATTACCATTTTACGAGAAGCCTGTCCTTTTTTAATTAAGTCCATTGAGAGAAATCTTGTAATTTTCAAGAATTCGAAATTGATATGCAACGTTCCTTCAATTATGCGAGGATAATTTATGAAAGGAAATATTCTATTATTAAAGATTCAATAATAACCTACATGTTCTCCACTAACCTTTTACTCGCTATTTGTGGACATAATTTCTAAACATCTCACGCAGAGAGACTATATTTCATAGAAAGATTAATTTCTGTTTTAGGTCAACTCTAGATAATTTTCATGAATTTTTAGTTTTTCAGAGAGTATTGAAACCTCAAAAGTAGTTGAGAACCAATTTGATTGATCCTAAAAAAAGAGTAGAAATGAGGATTTCAATGGTTTTATTTAGGAATTACTATATGCAAAAAGGCTTCATTACTTTGCAGTTTAAAAGTAAATAAAAAGCTGCTAACATGTGCTCAAATTATGAATAGTGTATTTAAGTAGATAAGCGGGTCCCATCTATATTACTAATTTCCAAAATACGCAGAAACTGAAAGAAGAATGTGCAGCTGACGACCACGGAAAAGGTAGTTCTGATTTTGTTACATATCCAGGTTCTCAAAAAATCCAAAAAACAATGTAACCGTTTCGATATTTACTGAAAAATGCAAATATTTGTTTTAGTTATTTCACTTAATCTTGTACAAGTATCAAATAAGTAGGAAATAAATTCTTATACTCATTGCGTCAGTGGTTACAGCAGAAGTGACATTATGAACCTGCAATGTTCCAAGTAAAAGACCATTTGCAATTAAATATTGCAGACACGTTTTACGTTACGGAACAGCAGCAGTTTGATAATTAAAGAACTGCTGTAATAGTTCATTATATTACCTCTGTATTTGTGAAGACTGTTTTGTTAAAATATTTTATTTATTGCAGTGCTATACGAAAGTACTTTATTTGTGGTTATTGAGCAGTGCGCGCGCTACATTTAGGAAATAAATTTTGTGTTATTCTGCCCAGCAACATTTGTCCTACTGCAGATCACTAGTTTTGCAATGACTTCCAATGAGCAATTCTGGTAACGTCCATTTTTATTAGGGGCCAATAGTATCTGCTTCAAGCAGGTACTGCCGTAATCTTTCTATATTTTGTTTACATGCATTAAAGTTTCAGAAAATATGTTATATCTTTTGAAAAGTAACCTAAAGGCCAACACTCTTCTTTTACTTTTTCAGTATAACTTGTAACTATTTTAACTATACATTTTCAGTATCTTAAACTCTAATGTGACTTATATGATTTCAAGAATTTCAAAATGTTTTGCTACGTGCGGGAGGGATTTTTTATTCGAATGGGATTACAAAATGTAATTCTTTTCTTTATTGTTACAAGTAATCTAAAAATGATAATAATAATAATAATAATAATATAATAATAATAATTAATATTACCAATTTAATATTAATATCTTCAATTTATTAATTTTAATGGAACTTAAAGGATATGAAACTGAATTAACGGTTGCAATTTCATACATTTATTTTTATATATTACCAAATGGTATTTTTCATTAGAAATTTTTAGTATTTTCATTGTTTTACGAGAGTATGTGAAAGCAAATTGTTTGAATGTCCATTCTACCACTTGGTTCAAGTAGTAGGGCTGCTCCGGGCTCGGCCAGTTGGGGTGTCATATAATTTTCTAGAGCAAATGCCGGAGTTGGCAACTTGAGGCCCAATATTTAACACGGCTCTAATATTTGCGTAACAATATCTGACCTTTGGGGGTACTGACGTCACGCTGGACGTTATCTGTCCCCGCCAGCAGGCAGCAGGGCCGTCGCTGCATTGTCGGTTGGAACAATCGCTAAGCCCTTTCTATTAAATCCAGCTAATTCCAGCGTGAATTTAAAAGAGAGGGAGATTATTTTTATAATTAAATTTGTTCAACTCCTCAGTAAGAAGTATTAAAAGTCTTTGCCTCACTCCTGCGTCAAAACATACTTTACGAAGACAAGGAGGGAGAATCATTCGAAATTATCACTGGAACGTGACAAATTGGCATTATGAACTTGAGAAATTTCACTGTCCGGCTTTCATGTGCCTGGCGGTGTTTGATAGCTATGAAAACAAAGCCGGTGTAGGTGACCTGGAAAATGCACAGTAGCGCAGAATAACTATAGGGGAACTTTCATCTCTTTTCCACATTGTGATACCTAATGCTAAGTCTCTGTGATCTTTTTCTCGCGGAAAGTAGTAAATTATATTAAGAAGCATAGTAGTGACTAGAGATCGGAAAAATATGAAGTATGAAGCCCCAAAATATGTACGTAAATATGTAATGAAAACAACGAGAATATGTAATAAATATGGAGAATATGCATAAAATCGGATATAATATATAATATTAAAATACACTAATTACAAAATACATTTGCCTAATAAGAAATTACATTTATCAAACATTTTCTATACAAATTTTAAGAATAATACAAACGTCTTAAAAATCAGTAGGAGGGCACAAGTTGATATACATCTTGCATCACACAACTTTCCCGTCAGTAATAAAATATTCTATTGCTACTCAGGGCGGTAGTTTAGCAGCCAGAATAGACGCAATAGAAACTCTCATACAAACTGGCGATATCTACGACCAGCAAACAATCACTGCAGCGTGCAGAATTCTCATCGAAGTGTTACACTCCGGCCATCACCAAATTTTCTCGGAAATTTGGTTAAAGATCACGGCGTTAGTAATATTTTTCTCGCCTAAAGATGAAAATGATCTCAGTCGCTGACTCGCACTTCCCCATTGAGATAACTGAAGCAGACGCACCAGACTGTAAAAACGTCCGGCAGCGTTTTAACGTGCTGCATCTCGATTCGCTAGCACTCAGTAACAATGTAGGAAAAAATTATGATTAAAAAAAACTTTTCATAAGAAAAGTGTATAATATAGGCGAAAATTGATAAAATGAAACATATTTTGTGAAAATAGCCAAATATGTAATGTAGTTCTAATTATATAAAAATATGTAACAAAAAAATTGGATATTGTGTGGGAGCGGCGACGATTGGTCAAGTTTAGAGTTTGGAAAACGATAGGTAGAAAAACAAAAAAATATGTAATTACATAAAAATCCGGTCTCTAGTAATGACCAAAAAAGTTGGATAGTATTTTACCTAGATACACATGGAGTGTAACGGTACGTGTTGAAGGCTGCTCCCAGCGCCATATTGAAGTAGTAACTAGTGCCCTGGCAGATGCTGACAAGCGTGTTGTGTGTCCGTACGTGACGTCAGTTGTGGGTATTTCCCATTTAAATTATTTCTTTGCAGTGCTTTGTCTTGCTAAAGAAGCCTTGCTAACCGAGCCGCCGTCCCGGACACTTCGCCCGAGACCTCGCCACTGAAGATGCCCACCGCAGTCGTGGGCGAAACGTTTGGCAGTTCAAAGCCAATTGGACCACGGCCCATCAGCCCGGAAGAAAACATGAATAGTTATTTAGTTACCAAGAAAACGTTGGCTGATTCTCCTTCTCCTTCATTCGTGATACAGTTTTTGACGATAAAAAAGAAAAAGAAATACAAGAAATAAACTGCTTAAAATTTGACGTACACCCAAGAACATTCCTATACTCAATACAAAGGTCAAGAAGTGTACTGTAAAATAAATATATTTCTCATTTATGAGGTGCGCTTGAGGGCGCCTGACTATATTGTATGACCGTGTGCATAGTCGACGTGCGACGTGAGACGTGAAGACTACACTTACCGGGAGCGGTAGCTCAGTGCATCAACTGATGTCACTGCAGCATCTCTGACCGGGAGGTCCTATGTTCGAGACCTGACGGCGGCAGGATTTTCAACACTAGCTTTTCAGCTAGGTCGAATTCGGTTGCTGTCTGGAGGAGAATTCTAGCGGTCGGCTGCTCTGATCGGTAGTTTTCCGTGGTTTCTCCGATCAACACCAACCGAATGCCGGAGCAGTACCCTTCCAAACGGGCCACAGACCGCGCGCGATCTGTCCTTCCTCTTCCTTGTCTTATCCTCCCTTACACACACACACTAACATGCACTACACTACCACATATCCCGGGAGACCGGTCGGGAGCTTGGAGCTTGTCCCGGCTGGGGCGGTGCCCCGCTGGTGGGAGAGTCCTGGTTAGGGGGAAACCTCACTAGCTGACGGTAGGCTGGCGCCGGATCTCGCCATCCAGCGGGGGAAGATCACCGCCATCTCCCGCGAAAACAACGCATGCACTACACGGGACTAATGACCAAGGCAGTTGTCGCGCCCGGAAACACGAAAAAATCAATGAATCAATCAAGACTACACTTCTCGGCGGCTTCTTTACACAGCGCTCGCCCTTGTACGCGCGGGAGTGTAGGTGTGATAATGTCTCGGTAGGGTGTGTGTGTGCCAGGGAACTTATTGGGTGTGCACAAAGAAGAGTGTGTGAAAGAGGGCGCAGCATCAAGCGTGTGAGCGTGAATGTGCGTGTTAAAGAGAATCTACGAAAAACTACGCGAAAAATACTCAAAAATCAGAACAATTGTACATGACCTTCTTTTCAAATTATCTTTAAGGAACAGTTTTCGTTACGGAAAAAAACTCGATCTTTAATATTTTAGTTGTAGGAAGACTCCGAATATAGGCAAAAAAGTAGGAAGATTCCCAAAACGTTTGCAATTTTCGAAAAATCAACGTTTCCAGCGAACATGAGATATCCAATCTCTTGCCAATCTCTTGAACGTCCCTCACACTATTCAACAACAAAATTGAATTAAAAACGATGGAGGCATTTTCTTCGAACATTTTGAAAATATCCCCAAGCGCTTTATGTTAATTAACCCCCAAAATTAAATTATAGATTTCAAATTCGGGGATCGCGCTATTAACCAAATCGATTGGGGAATATCAACTGTGGAGAAAATCTGGGCAACGGTTTAGCCGCTAGCCCTGTCCGTCTGTCTGTGAACATTACTAGAGCCTAAACCACAAGTACGATATTTTCCAAATTGAAGTATCCTATGTCGATGGAGGGACGGAGAGACGGAGAGACGGAGAGACGGAGAGACGGAGAGACGGAGAGTGACGGAGGGTGACGGAGGGTGACGGAGGGTGACGGAGGGTGACGGAGGGTGACGGAGGGTGACGGAGGGTGACGGAGGGTGACGGAGGGTGACGGAGGGACCTTACTAGGTAGCTTACACGCGAGTAGAGTTGGAAAGGTTTGGAGCATGCCCAGAAACGTGAGTGGGAGCGCACCCACAGCGTTAAGGGTAGGTTAGAGCGTGCGTGAGGGCATGTATGGGAGCATACGAGGTCCAAATTCGCCTGCGCTGCGAATGGAAGCCTCCACCGTCCCTCTTCACGGCGCTATCACAGCGGCGCGCGTAACTTATTAAATTCCCACCAGGGGCGCTGAGCGTTGGGGGATCGGGGAGCCACGGGCCGGTCGCGCCGACAAGTGCGGGTTAATCGCAAGCCTCGTGGTCGGCGCGAGTTCAGATTTCACCGCTCAGCCGTCTACCTCTCGACCCTTGCTTTTGGGAAACTCCCTTCTCCCACGCACTCTCGCTTCTCGTTCTCTTCTGTTGAGTCATCTGCTCCTGAATTGTTTCACGGGGATTCCTTTTTGTTTGTTCGTCGTTTCTACTCCACACGTTTTTTTTTCAACGTCTTCCACATTATCCAACACCAAAATTTAACCAGATACGATGGAGCCATATTTTCGAAAATTTTAAAAACTTCCCAGGGCTTCACCCCCAAAATTAAAATATCGGTTTCAAATTCAAGAGGTCGCGACTATAGCCAAATCGATCGGGGAAAATCAATTTTGGATTCTCTCCCCTTCCCTTTCCCTACCGTTCCATTCTTTCTTGTATTCATTCTCTCTCTCGCCTCTTTATTGCTGCCTTGAAGTTGTATTTATTTCGCCATTTTTACTTTCTCGATACAGAGTAGAGAGTAAGTGATGTAATGCTGAGCAAAAAAAATGACATATTTTCGGCAGAAAAAACTCTTATTACAGGGCCCTGGCAAAGAAAAAGTGAATGAATCGTGTTGCTAAATTTAGAAAGAAGTATCTTCTATCACGTGATGTAGCCAGAATCCATGTTTTTCGGGCGCTTGATACCGAAAAATCGATTGACGGCCAAACGTCTGTTCGTCTGTTCGATCCGCTAAACCGTTTATCCGATTTTCTCCAAAATTGATTTTCCCCAATCGATTTGGCTATTGTCGCGGCCTCTTGAATTTGAAAGCGATATTTTAATTTTGGGGGTACTTAACATGAAGCCCCTGCGAAGTTTTTAAAATTTTCAAAAAGATGGCTACATCGTTTTTGGTTAAAGTTTGGTGTTGGATAGTGTGGAAGACGTTGAAGAGAATGGTGCAGATCTCATGTTCGTTGAAAACCCTGATTTGTAACAAAAAAACAGAAATTTTCGCAGCCTTCTTTACCAAAATATTAAAGTTAAATACTTTTTACCTTAATGAAAATGGTCCTTAAAGATAAGTAAGATCAAGTTTTTTTTAAATTTGAGTACTTTTGGTGTAATTTATGTTCGTTTAATTTTTCTTGAAAATAGGGGCAAAAAATTACGTGCTGCTTTAGCACCACTAGTTGCTTTCTCCATACTTCTTATTCAGTATAGAGAAATTATTATAGTGCTGCTAGAATAACAGCGAATTGTTATCAATTAGTTGTTCAATTCTTATTTCTTTTCTAGTATTCCTCACTCTCATAGTCAATCATCTCTTCAGAGTCATTCCTACTCAGACTTTCAATTGTTTATCTATTTCTTTTACCCTTCTTTTCACAGTCCATCTGTTCTTTAATTTAAAATTAGCACCGTATTTTATTTTCTTCCCAACACCAACACTAACTCGTTCTCCTCGTCCTCTATATTTGTCTTCTTTTTCTTTGTGGATTGGGGGAATTCTGATTTTCTTTTTCTTTACTTTCGCCGTCTTTTTTTTTCCGGAATCGCTGTCCCCGCTTTAATTTTGCATTTGCTCTTCAACAGCTTTTGCTGATTATTTACCAGCACTCGTACCTTCCTAGCTGTCTTTATTTCTCTCATGTCGTTTTTTACGTCTGCTCTATTTTTGCCTCTGCCCTTCCCTTGCCATCGGACTCATTCCTTTCCATCTCGCTGTTGCCCTCTCACTTTGCCATCGCTCTCATTCTTTTCCATCACCCTTTCTTCTCAATTGCTCTCTCTCCCCCTCTCTCTTTCTTATCAACCGCACTTTTTCCTTTCCATTGTTTTTTTCGTTATCCTGTCTTTTATCTCTCTTTACCTTCACTCTCTTCATCTTTATTTGTGGATTTTTTTCCTCTTTGCCAATGCGCTCTCTCCATCTTTGTCATTGCGCTCTTTTTTCCTTTGTTTGCCAACGTTCTTTCTTTATTTCTCCTCTCGTTTTGGCCATTCCTCTTTCTGTAGGCAGTCTCAGAATACATTTTACAAACCTTTAGGGCGTATAGAGGGCCGATGTTGTTCTTTTCTTGACTATGAACATGGGGTGAAAAATTTCACACAAGGGAATTAGTTCCACAAGCAATATTCGCCCTTCAATTATTTGCCAACTAGGGGCAATTTTCGTGCATGTAACTTCGTTTTATGAGATTTCCTACTCCATGTTCATTGACAAAAGGTGATCATCTTCCCCTATGGCCCTGTATGTTTGTTCATTCTGAGACTTGCTGTATATTTGGTATGTTACTTCGTTAGGTTTTGCCCTTTTTCTTGTTTTGCCTTACACATTTTACCACATTCTCCTTTCCCCAATCTTCTTTCGTTTTATATTTATTCATTTTCCTCTGAATGATTTGTCTCATTTTCGATGTCGTATTTTTATTTATTTATTTTGTTTTTGCAATTCGACTTTTCTCTTTTTCTTTCTCACTTTTCCCCTTTCTCTCTCTCTCTCTCTTTCTCTCTCTCTCTCCCCCCGCTCGCCTGTCCTGGGAGGGCCCTGCAGCAGCTGCGCTCGTATCGCGGCGCGCAGGCGGTCGAGTTATGAGCGGGCGGGCGGGAGGGCTATCTGCGCGTTATGGAGTTTACGTTTAATTAGATGCGATTCTGATGCGCTGGCCGCTGGCCGCAGCGCCATACAAATTGCGCGCGACACAAGGGACAATGACGTGCTCTTAAATTCTTCGATCGCAACTGCCCGCCCGACCCATAATTCAGGGAATTTCATATCGATTCGGTAGCACTGAATTGTGTATAAGCGGGTAGCATCATGATTCAGTTTTGTGGAATGCGCTGTGAAGTAATTTTTTTAAAATCTGTTTGCTTTCTCTGATTTAATTGACGCGGAATTAAATTGAATATTGTTGATTAAAATAGGAAGTTGGCACTAGGTTTACTAGTTTGTTATTCAAGATGAATTTCAAATGTAAGAGGATGTTGATTCTCGACAAATCGGATGGATTTTTTTAAGAATTATTTCCATAACGTTGTATTTGATTCTTTTTTCTGCTGATTTAGTGCGTGGTGAATATGATGGAAACGTTTAGTTTCAATAATGGCAGTATATACCGTCATCCACTGACCATAAAACCTGTGAGTAATTCTTTTTGTTAACTCCACTGTTGATTCCATATTCCGCTACATTTAATGTAAATTTTGTTATATTTGATACAATTATATCATGTACTAATAATTTCAAAAAATGTAAGTTTACACAGTCTATTTGAAATGCCATCTTTCCGTTATATTTTTAAGTAAATTTCGATAATTCAAATTATTCTACACTCCATTTATTTGGAAAAACATGTTCAACAATGTAGAAATAAATCAAACAAATTTTTCAGCTTATTCCGGTACAAGTTTTTAACTACACTAAATTCCTTTGACAAACATTTTATTATTCATTTAATTACTTAAATTACTTACTTCATTTAATTACTTAAAAAAAACACTTTAGTTAATTTTGTGAACTTCTGCCTGGGTAGAATCTGCATTTGAAATATCTCATTTTGCCAGTCAACCAGGTGATTATAGTCATAGCATTGAATGGCTTCGAATTCGAACCACTGTACCATCTTTCGTGCCGGAGATACTTGCAGGTAAATTGAGTTGATCACTATCACTATCTAGGGCGGCTAGAAGACCTAGTGAAGCGAAGGACCATGGGGCCCGCATCGGAAGCTGCCCTTTCAGAGGGCGAGGTAATAAACAGCGTGCATAATTTTGAGAAGCATTCTGTGTTTACAAGCGCCGAGTAGAAAGTCATTTGTTTTGTTGTGTACTTTCCAATTTGTTAACTCGATTTCGATCTGTTATTTGGATTATATTTGTGGTCAATGCTTCAGCTTGGCCGTATTAGAGTACTGTATTTTTTGGAGTGGTTGTTGACAAATCGGCGTTCTACAATGTTGATATGAACAACATGGCTAAAATGTATTCCCTGTCTCCAGTATTATGATGCATTTTTGCGAACACTTCTGTCGTTTGTTTTACCCGACCTGGGTTGACGATTTCGGATCAAAGGGCCGCGGGTTCCAATATTGTCATGGGCATGAAAATTTGCTTGTGTGTTGTGGCATGGTAAAGCTCTCCCAGTCTACACACCACAACTTTCAACCCTCTTCTTTCCATTTATAGTTGTCTTTTATTAAAAGTTGTCCTCCTCCCATAACAGGCTATTGCAGCCAATATGGCTCTACACTACACCTTGGCACGTATCTAGTAGGTGATTACAAAACAATCAGTGCAAAGATGGGCTTACAGACGGCTTCCGTCATCGGGGAAGGGGACGAGTACCGTAGAGACAAAAAACACTAAATAGAATGTTCTGATCAGTATGGGTACTTAGAAGGGCGATAGGTTGATATGTCCGTGGATCACGCAGGAAAGATGCTGGGCAGGACGGATGCCATCATAAATGAATAAAAAAATAATTAAATTCTAAGCTTTACATATCACTTCCTTTATCCCGAACTAGAGTACAAAGGAGCTCGCAGGTGTTCCCCGGATCTCCAATACATTTAGTAAATTTTACACTTCATGGGGGATATTCCTGGAGATATTCATGGATCAGCCCATCGCTCGCCACTAGAAATGGGCATGAGAACAGGAAAGGGAAGGAAGGATTGCGCACAGTCCGAAGCCCATTGGGTAGGATATTGCTCTTGCATTGTTTTGAAATTCCTCTAAAATATTGTTTCACGTTGTCCAGTACTTATCTAAGAATAATCAAATGAGGGATGTTTACAAATTCTGAGACGATACAATCATTATTCGCTGTGAAAACATTTAAACATGTTTCTGAAAACGTTATTGAAATATGTTATAAAAGTGAAGTTGTTTACAATAGTACCCACTGCAAGACAATGAGTACCAGTGGAATGATTGCTCCTTAATCTTGCTCAAATACTTTTCAGCGACCAAAAATCAAACATAGTGACTTGCAATTGAACATGTTACCACCAAATGTTTTTAAATACAAATTTACTTTGGAGTACACGTAACCTATGGTAGCATTTCCAATGTTACAATAAAATTATCAAACGGCTGAACCGAAAACAGCAAACTCTATCTAGTCCTTAGGGTTATAGTGGAAGTATAATTCATAATAGAAAAAAATGAATATTACTGTAAATAATATTGAAACAACTATTGGAAATGTATTTTCTCCCTGATGGCTGACTATTTTTTACATTAAATCGCGTTATGTGAACTATTTTTATTTGAGAATGATTACCTTTGGCAGTGATTCCTCATATAAACGATATTTATAAAGGTAAGTTGAAACTTTATCTTAATCACATTTAGGAGTGAATGTAGTAAGGGTACAAGATGTATGTAATTAATGGAAAAAGGCACGATTATATAATAAATAAATTATATTGACGATAAACTTTTGAAAAATTGGATTAGTTTTATAAAATGTATTTTATAGTATTAATGTAAAATATAAAAATCAATAAAGGATTTTTTTACAAAACACAGTGGATACGTGCAATCTCTGCTGTAGCTCGACAACTTAGAAAAAAACTGGACAGCGGATGCGCGAAAAGTGACGGATGGGAGAGTTTCCTCTCTTCGAGACCAAACTTCCTTGCCTGAGGTACCGCCACCCATCGGCCCGGAGGGCGACGGCGGTGCGGCGGCGGCGGCGGTGCGTTGGCGGTGCGGCGGCGGTGCGTTGGCGGTGCGGCGGCGGTGCGTTGGCGGTGCGTTGGCAGTGCGGCGGCTGTGCGGCGGCGGCGGTGCGGCGGCGGCGGTGCGGCGGCGGCGGTGCGGCGGCGGCGGTGCGGCGGCGGCGGTGCGGCGGCGGCGGCGGCAGCGGCGGCAGCGGCGGCGGCGGCGGCGGCTGCAGTTGCAAGGCAGCCTGACCTTGACGATCGTCCGGAAACCTAGAGTGTTAAGGGCTCGTATCTCTAAGCGTGAGAACTAAGTTGCAAGAGCGAATCAGTTATCGTTGCAGGCGCTCCTTGAGTTTAATTAAGCTCCCCTTCGGGAGTAGAGGGTGATGGCTTTGCCACGCGTCCTGAGATAAGCAACGCCATGATGGTTTTTGTCTAAGTTGTCCAGCTAGAAGACCCTGCGTGCTGTCCAATGGCCAAGCAACCGCATTGCGTTGCGCGCCCCGAAGCGGCAGCACACAGTTTGGGCGGCGTGAAATCCGAGGAAGAAAAGTTTTGATTAATTCGTGTTTCCGGGCACGTCAACTGCTAAGGTCATTAGTCCTGTAAGTGTTATGGAGTTCTTAATTTTATTGCGGGAGGTGGCGGTGTTTGCGGATGGATGGCGAGATGTGGCGCCGACCTACACGTTGGCGGGGTTGCCTCCTATCGTGTATCTACTACCAGCCGGAATCCCCGCGGGGGGTGGATCACGGTACCGTAGGTTGGAATTTCTGGTGGAGAATTGTAGACGAGCACCCGGACACTGAGTTTCGCGCCAGCACTCATGTCGTTAGCTTCAAGGTGGAGGCAGTGAGTAGGTGATGCTAAACTCCTGGTTGGGGGGGGGAGGGTTGCCCCGCTACCTACCTACCTACCAGTTGGACCCCTGGCTCGTCGACCTTTGGGAAGGATTGGGTGAAGGAGATTCTTCGAAATGCTCTGGAACCCACATAGAAAAGTCCGGCAGGAAACTGATACCTACCGTCAGGCATTACCCTGATTCCTACCGGCGTTACCCGCGTCGTGAGCTGGCGGTAAGCATATGGGAGACGGAATGGGATCTCCGAGCCGCCTGGGCCTTCGTCCCCGCCTGGCCTCTCGGCTTCGTCGTGTCTGTTGTCCGATACAATGAGCGAAGAGGAGGGAACTTGTTCCCGGCGCATGATGGTGGCGCATCGTCGAGACTCCGGTACTTGTCTGGATAGCTAGGAGCACTGAGCTAGCAGAGCGGCCCCTACCCAGACATTGTATGGGGAGGTTGCCATGAAGGTAAACTGGGTTCCGGCGGATCCAGCCATCAGCCTGTCGGCGTTAACGCGTTGGCGGGGGTTGCAGATAAAAGCCCAAATAGTCAAAGGTGCCCACCCTGGGGACTTCTCCTCCTAATGAAAAGAAGCAGAGTGGAGTTGTAGATCACACGGGGGTTACTCACTCACTCATTCACCTACCGTCAGGTTGCCGAGGTTATGGCAATATTCATGTCGTTAGCCTACAAGTGTAAGCAGTGAGGAGACGGGATGGGGGCTTCGAGCCGCTCGAATCTTAGTTCGGCTGGCC
>BLKR01006784.1:0-50225 GCA_011170035.1 Teleogryllus occipitalis | reverse complement strand
ACAATATTAATGACGTCTTTCTGTTTTCTAGGATATTATAGTTCAGAAAAGAGTTGCATAAAATCATCTTTGTTGAGAGAGATTATCGATTTTCCCCCATATTCCTAAAGCTACTTCCAACCTGTCAATTGTCTTTGGAAGTACTTTCGACACCAAGTAAAAGTAAAATGAGATAAGACCATATACAGCGTTGCCACTAGGCAAGATAAGAAAAATCAATATTTTCACTCACCGCTGAGAAAACTGAACTACTTCCTATTCATTATACAAAGGGCTCAGAAAAGCAAAGCCATACAAGAGCTAGTTATCTCAATAGAGGAAGGGAGATCTGTCTGTTTCAGAGGCGGAAAATACTGTTTTTTAGAAATAACTAGCAGTTTATAGCTCACAGCAATTCGGTATTGCTCCAGCTTTTCTTGTTATGAGTATTTTGCTTCTCTCCCTCTCAGATTCAAAGGTTAACTTACCTACTGTTGCTCCAAAAATCACACAGACATTTTGTTAGTCTCTGTATACTTCTGTTTGTACTTGTTAGTCTCTTAATACATTTAGTGAGTTAGATTTTCCGTTTTCCCCATCCTCATCCCAGCTACTAACTATTGGCGCCTGTGACACATTTTTACTTTATCATACTTCGTGACAAGAGAAAGTGTTGTAACCGTGTGCTGACGGATTTTATACTGAAAACTCTTATTAACAGGTCGTGGTAAGGAAAAAGAGGATAAAACGTCTTCGTATACGAGAATACAGCAAATTACTTCCTCTAACACGTTGTGTAATCAGTAGAGCCCGGACGTTTGGCAAAATGCGTATTTGTTATTGTTACTATTTTACAGAGTTAGCAGAAATTTTTTTCCCAGCGCAGGACATTTTACCCAAAAACAGAGGACATTTCAACGAAAAGGAGGGCATTTTACGTTTTTGATAGTCCACGATGTATAAACTATGTACTCAACAATTCCAAACTAAATTAGTCTTTGAAAATCACATTAGACTTGACGTCATTAAAAATGAAAGCTTCCGACGGGATAACTTCGCCCTCGCACCCACCTTCGTTATCCACCAAACAATAAGCATCAATAATACTTATATCACAATAAGCCTAATGATCTATTACGAAGGCCATTTATTTGAGTAAAATTCTAGATATTCAAGACATTAAGTCCCTTGAATTCATTTAATTACTTTGAAATTATGCCAGTAATATTTTCAATTCAATTCAATTCAATTAGAGAGACTTTTTTACGTACGAATGGAAACCTTTCTCACTAAACACGACGCGCTTTCAGATTGCCAACATGGATTTAGAAAATCAAAATCAACGGAAACAGCTATATTTCTTTTCTTAAAGATGTCGCCTCATCATTGGATCAAAACGAGGCACCTATTGGATTATTTTTAGATCTCTCAAAAGCTTTTGACGTCATTGATCATGACATTTTACTTTCCAAATTACCTTCATATGGAATTCGTGGTATTGCTCTAGATTGGTTATGTTCGTACCTTAAACAACGATCTCAAAGAGTTGAAATACCTTACTGGAATGATGGAACATTACGTACGCACCTTTCCGACTCTTTGCCCATTGCATGTGGAGTACCTCAAGGATCGATTTTAGGCCCTATTCTGTTCCTACTTTACGTAAACGATATGCCCTCGACGATTCGAAACGGAAGAACAGTTCTCTTTGCGGATGATACGAACATCCTTTGCAATAAAGAAACCGTAAATAGTACAATATCAGATGTTTCAAATTGGTTCCGAAATAAAAAATTAATAGTAAACGAAAAGAAAACGGTTTTAATGCAGTTTTCCATGTCAAATAAACAATTCTGTGCTCCATTGAAAATGAACAGTGTACCATTGACTGATGTTAAGGCAACAAAATTTGTAGGTCTCTCAATTCAGTCAAACCTTAAATGAAACGTCCATTTAAATGAATTGAACACAAAATTAAGTTCATTATGCTACGCGTTCAGAATTCTTGCAAATTCAGTCAGCCTTCATACTGCTCGTTGTGTATACTTCGCGAATGTTCATTCCCGCCTGAGATATGGCATAATATTCTGGGGAAATACATCTTATAGCTCCCAGACTTTAGATTACAAAAACGAATTGTACGAATAATAACCAAATCCCACCCACGTGATTCATGTAAGCCTCTCTTCATTAATCTAGGAATTCTACCATTACCGTGTCTTTTATTTACGAATCAGTGGTTTTTGTAAAAAATGACTTGCTTAAGGGCGGGAATATATTTTTAGAAAATGCCGAAGTCTATTACTATAACACTCGACGTAGAAATCATATTCATCAGGTGACAGTATCAACAGCTCAATACAAAAAATTCACATACAATACATGTACATTATTTTACAACACTTTGCCAGATGACATTAAACGATTAAATTCAATAGAAAAGTTTAAATCACAAGTGAAATCGTTTCTGCTGCATAACTGTTTCTATACAATTGGAGACTATACTGAGCATCACAAGAAAAGTAACATTATTTTTAACAATGATACATAATGCATTAATTACTATTTGGACTGTATAAATGAGTATAAACAACTTGTAACAACTATTGTAACACAGCTTCCGGGTCAATGACCCCCATCTCGATCAGGTTTTTCGTCCAGTTTCCCTGATCCATTGAGCAAATGCTGAGATGGCCCCTTGTTTTGGTTCTGGACATAAATGTAACTTCATTTTCTGTGCACGTCTTCTAGAATTCAGTGGGAAATACAATTATTCAAATTATCGTTTCCATGTCGCGGCAGGAAGTAATAAGAGCCAAAATTTATTGCTTATTTATCTTTGAAAATAGATCTTTTTACATAGGAGTTTTTTTTGTTTTTTGTTTTCTTCTCCCTTTCAAAATTCAAAATTTATTGCTTATTTACCCTTGAAAATAGATTTTTTTACATGGGAGTTTTTTTGTTTTTTTCTCCCTTTCAAAATTCAAAATTTATTGCTTGTTTATCCTTGAAAATAGATTTTATTACATGGGAGTTTTTTTTCTCCCTTTCAAACTTTCAAAAATTCAAAATTTAAGTAGTATATGACTTAATGTAGGGATCACAGAATTTTGAAAATGTGCACACAATTCACTTTTCCTCATAGCACGTCATACGCAGTTTTTAACTGTTTTTTTGACGTAAAATAAATAAAATAAATAAATAAAAATAAACAGAACAAAAGATGAGAACATTCCATGAAATTTTAAGGAAGGAGGGAAGATAGGAGGACAATGTTAAACTAGAGGTGCTACAGAATGGCACAGACTTTCTCGTAGTAAAGTTTTCTAATTTCCTTGGTGTGCTCTGGCTTTAATGTCTGGCTCTTTTCTCTGGCCAGTGGCCACCTATCGTAGAGCAAAATTATTTTTTCGAAATTTTCCCAACTTTTCAGTTTTCAAATAATAGAACCGAAATATTATTTCAAGCATATTAAAGAAGGCTAAAAACTTATCGTAAATACCAATATTCATTCAAAAATTTTGATTAGTTTTTAAGAAAATGGCGTTGAGGTCTTTCCGTAAATGCAAAATTTTAAGCTCTTTTTTACAGGAATCTTTTGAGTTTTCAGAAAAGTTCATTTGAAGTGATTTAAAGTACTTATACTCGTAAATGTAATAATGTATACAAATCGATGGAAATGTCTATATTAACGATGGTATTAAAAAAAATACATTTGTGTAATTTTTGAAAAAACAAATGAATACACTGAAAAGAACTTTACGTTATATTAAACAGTGCAACTAGCACTATCAATTGCAAAAATTTCAAGAAAAAATTTGAAGCCATTTTCGAGAAAATGGCATTTGTGCGTTTCTGAACATGCGGAATTTTGAGCCCATTTTTACAGAAAACTGTTGAGTTTTTGAAAAACTATATTTGACATTATTTAAAACACATGTTCGTATATATCTAATAATGTGAAGAAATCCTTGGTAATGTAAATATTACCGACGTGAGAGGCAAGTCAAAATAATTTAATTTTTGAAAAATTTGAAAAAACGAAAGAATAGAGCAATATGGCGTTTATGTCATCGGATAGGGTGCATTTGGTACTATCCCTACCAAAAACTTAAAAAAATTTGAAACTATTTTTGAAGAAATGGATTTGGGAGTTATAGTGTTTACAAAATCTGATGAAACTAAACAAAAGGAAGATTTTTTTCAGATAATTAATATGTTCTTATTCTTTCAATAATTGTATTACACATTTTCGTAAATTTATGAAGGTTGTATAACTCACTTCAGAACCAGTTATCAAATACTCATTGAACTGGAGATGAAATATTATAAGAATGGATCAAATAAGTGCACTTCATGTCTATGCAATTGCGACCTTTAGACCTTAGATATCTAAATTTAATACTACATGGATAATATATAATTGTCATTGCTATTTAATGTTTTTTTTGCAATTATGTTTTTCTTTAGAAATAAGTTGAAGGGAAATATTTTCAAGCTCTTCTCTTTGTTTAAATATTGTTGGCACCATTAATTGCTTAGTTTCTCTGAATGCTTTGTTGAAAATAAAAGATATCAGTCCAAATTTAAATTTCGGTAACCAACAAAATCAAAAATAAAGAAAAATAAATTTCATAAATTTTGTTCATTAGATTTATTTTCTCCTATTTGATCTATTTCGAGAAATTTTATGACATTATTTAAAGCACATGTACTCATAATTATAATGTAAACAAATTTTCGCTAATTTAAATATTAACGATGTAACAAACATGTCAAAAACTTTACATTTTTGTAATTTTTTAAAATAAAAGGATAGAGCAATATGGCGTTTATGTCATCTTATAAGGTACATTTACCACTATACCTTCAAGAGTTTAAAGATAACTAGAGGTGTTACAGAATGGTACAGACTTTCTCGTAGTTAAGTTTTCTATTTTCCTTGGTGTGGACTGACTTTACGTCTTCCCTCATTCTCTCGCCAACTATCGCCGCCGAAAATACATTTTTTTGACATTTTCTCCACTTTTCGCTTTCTTAATACTAGAACCGAAATTATACTTCAAGAATATCAAAGAAGAGTAAACCCTTGTTCTTAATAACAATTTTCATTGAAACATTTGGAGTAATTTCTAAGAAAATGGGGTTAAACGTTATTGCAAATGCGAAATTTAAAGCTCTATTTCACAGGAATCTATTGAGATTTCGAAGAACTTCATTTGAAGTCATTTGATCCACTTCTACTCACAAATGCAATAATGTATACAAATTGATGGAAATGTGCGTATTCAGGTAGTGAGAGATATTGCGAAAAAATTACATTTGTGTACTTAAAAAAACAAATAAATACACAAAAACTAACTTTACGTCTAATTAATAATATATTAGCACTATGGAGTCGGAAAATTTGCAGAAAAAAAAATTGGAGACATTTAAAAAAAATTGCGTTTTAGGGATTCTGAAAATGCGGAATTTTGAACTCGTTTACATAGAAAACTGTTGAGTTTTCGAGGAACTTTGACATTATTTGAAGCACATGTACCCATATATATAATAATGTGAAGAAACCGTCTATAATGTAAATATTACCGATGTGGGAGATAAGTCGAACAAATTACATATTTTAATTTTTGACAAAAAGAAAGGACTAGAGCAATATGGCGTTTATGACATCGCATAGGGTATATTTGGCGCTACCACTACCAACAATTTAAAGAAACATTTTGGAGCCGTTTTTGAGAAAATCTTGTTTTTATAATTTTTTAAAATTCCAAATATTTTACGCACTATTGCAGGAAAACTACTAAAATTTTCAACTTTTGGAGCCGTTTTTGCGCGCAGCATTAAATAACTTTCTCTTCACTACGTATATTACTCCGTATATACGTAGTACGTATACGAGAAAGTAAAAATAGCCAGCATTAGATCACAGCTGGGAAGAGGGTGATGCAAAACCAAAAACCTAACCTAGACTAAAGAGATCAGAAGACAACGAGTACCGTACGAGGGTTTGTGGAGGGTTTCGACTGCAGATGAGTATGATCGCCTGGTCTCCGAGGCTCGATCGCTAACTTTCGCAAATGCCGTGCAGTTGCAACGGAGTGTCTCTTTTCCTGGAAGCTCTAGAACTGTGCTGAGACGTTTGAAGGAGGCAGGACTAAATTTTCGACGCACCGCAAAAGAGGAGAAGCTCAGAGATGAGCATAAACTGTACCGCCTTGCGTTTGCTGAGGATAACATATATCGTGATTGGGAAGATGTTATCTTCTCAGACGAGTGTGTGTTTTCTTCTGCTAACGATGGTTCGGTAAGCGTTTTTCGACCACCCGGCACTCGACACATTGCGGAATATGTGGCTGAGGCTTACCGCTCCGGTCGCGTATCCGTGGCGTGTTGGGGGTGGATGAGCGCGCGCGGATTAGGTATGTTGCACAGAATAGACCAAGGCCCCCATGGCCGAGGATTCACCGGCGGGGAATATGTGCACATCCTAGAAAATGTTATGGTCCCTTCCGTACGGGTGCTTTATCCTGACGGTCTAATACGTTTTCAGCAGGACCATTCTCCAGTCCATAAATCTCAGTTGGAAGTTCGTTAGGAAGAACCACTATATTTTCAAAATTTTCTCAAAAATGGCTCCAAAAATCTTGGTGTAACTTCGACCTCGGACAGCGTGAAGAACGCTTAAGTGATTAGCGTAGGTCACATTTTCGTTGAAATATCTAATTTTTCGAAAATTAAAATGTTCAAATTTTTCGGTGCTTTCCTCGATCTACAATATTGAACTTAGAGATTTTTTTCTTCATTGAAAGTGTTCTTTAAAGACAAATTTTGAAATAAGGTCATGTGCTACAATTTATCAAAAATATGAGTGTTTCTCGCGAATTTTGTGTGAAATTTAGACAGTTTTTACATATTTTAAGCATTTTTTTTCTAAGAAACCGGTTCCAATTTTTTCTTTAAATTTTCTTCTCGGTGGAAAAAAAAGGAGTGTTAGTCCCATTTCCAGCAAACTCTGAATTTTCTAAATTGTTATATATAAACATTTCAAAACTACAAAATTGAAGATAGAGATTCTTTCCATAAACAGAAACTGTTCTAAAAATCAGCTCTTTAAAAGAGATAATTTAAAATTGTTTAAAAAATGAGTACTTTTTTCGTAAATTGTGCTTAAAAATAAGCTTTTTTTCACAAATAGAACAATAAAACCTTAAGAGAATGGCCCCTCAAAGTCTCAGAATTTTCGAAAATTTCAAAGTTTCATTTTTAAGTGGTGGTGATATCTTACTTTTCTCTGTTTCGTTTATTAATATAATTTTGGTATACTTGACAACCCTTGTAATTTGTTGGCTGGTTTCGTGAACTCAACATGCATGTAGCCGACTGTGATTTATCCATTCGACATTCATTTGGTAAATACTCAATGCCGCATTTTACGCATCTACGCGTGACTTTACAGTAGTTTGACCGTATTTTTGGCACCAATGGCATTGAACTGGGGTTTTCTTTTTATATTGTGGTTCAAATTTGATGCATGCATTCAAAAGTTTGTCAATTTTGTAAATTTCTTTGTTGTGAAAGTTCTGATTTGGTGTTGTGACGTTCTTTTGAGAAGAAATAAAAGAGGTTATCTTCGTCAACATATTATCTTGACGAAGATGACCTCTTTTATTTCTTTTCAATTTCTTGGTTGTTTTTGTGTGGTTCTAACTCCATAATGTGGAGGTGGAAAAAGGGGTGGTTTAAAATATTCTAGGATACCCGATATCGCACTTTCTGTATGTTACGAACAAGAAGGCCCTGAGATTTACGTTCATCTTTGACTTCTTCTTTGTTCACAGACAGTGAATGTAACGAAGTACTACACGGAATACTCTGTTTTATTTTGTTTGATATGTGTGGTATTCCATATCTTTTTCATCCAGTACTTTAGTTATTTTTCTGTAGTCTTCAGTACTGTGTATGTTTTTATTTTTACTTGGTCTCTATGCATTTGATTTGTGAATTCCTTTAAATACATGTGTTAGTTTAGAAATTCTATTAACTTCGGTATATTCATAACATTTGCACAAATATTGATAATATACTGATACTTGTCGCATTTTGCGTTTACTTTTCATAGCGTCAAGTTCAGGTAGCTATATTTTGTTCATTAAGTCCCAAATAATCCAAGCAGTCATTTCAAATTCAATAAAACTCTACAATTCCGTTGCTAATAATATAATTTGAAATGATTTTCTACAAACGATTAAAAGGAGATATGAACATGCCCCTGGCAGAAGGAACTAAAGTAAATGACTGACTACAATAAAAAAATATTTCAAAGAGCATTATATTAAGCGTCCAATGCCCCCAAAAGGGCTTGGAGACGCGTTAGGAAGGCGCAACAAATTTAAAAAGAAACTTATTCATTCTAAGAATGGTTATTATTAGTTGAAATGGTAGTGTATGGTTTTTGCTTTCCAGAGACACGGGAGCATTTGAAGAACATAATAAATTAAAGAATTTGTGAATGTTATGACTATTATAGTGTAGCAGGTTCCTAGTTGAATCGACTGATTCTTTTATATGCTCGGAGAATTTGTGCGATCTCAGAAGATGACCTTCTTGGCATTTACGTATTTAGGGAACAATTGTACTCGTAAGAACTTAAGTTTCCATGCTTTTGACTCTATAAGCAATGACCTCAATCGACTTACATTCTGAAGGTAGTTTCAAATAGCATTGTGGTGACAGGGTCAGATGGAAAAAGAGTGTACGTTGCGTTTGCAAAACGACTTGAAGGGCAGATTTGTGAGGTAACTGCGAAAAGATTGACTCTCAAACAAATGTGACTTGTCATGACGAACTAATTTCTTATAAACAATTACATACTCGTATCTCGATAATGAAAGGAGATACCGCCGATCGGATTGTGGAATTTTGCATTTCGTTTAAAGACAGTTTAGAGAAAATAAAAAATTTGCAATATTTTCAAATTTATAAACAATGTTCAATTTTTGCAATTCTGAAGTCGGAAGAGTTCCCTGATGTCCCAGAACCGAAAACTACGAATTAACAATTTTGCAACAAATAAACATTTTATAAACAATTTTGAAACGTGTGCTGTACGGACCGGGAGGGTCCTCAATTTGTCTCCGAGTTGAATATTGCAAAATAACAATTTTGACAAGAGATGCTAAATTATTACTAAATACCTAGTTTAATTGTTGCAAAAATGTTAAATTTAGTAAAACCGGATACTTAAATACTATTTTTTCGCCAAAACTTCCCACCCCCAAACATTTTCTCGATTCTGGAGCCGCCTTCGCACATTTCATTTCTTCGACCCGGATTCGTAATATTCGTTCATATACTTCAATTGTTTTGCATTAAAATTAATTCAATTGATTTTTCGCAAGTAAATCTAGATCATGTGAAAAATGTAATTAAACATTTTCAAATCCACTAATTCTATTGCATGTGCTAAATATATTTATGTCGTAATGTATAATATTATCTTTATTGATGTATTTCATGTAGGCCATCGAATGGCTTGCACTATGACGTAATGTGATCATTCCCGCCCCTTGTGCCTTCTGCGCCAATACTCTCAACCCTTAGGATAAATACACCTATCATACGGAACGTTGATTCTAGATATGCTGATTGGGCGAAATCCGGCCTATCAGCTTCTCAGTCGTTGGCAGTTGGTTGAGATTGTTCTTTTGTAATAGTTAACTACGAAAGAAGCAGATGGCGTTGTTCTCCTTACAGTGCTGCCAGAATGTGCAGAAGTACTGGGACTTCAGAAATTGGCTTTGCCCATTTTACGTGACGACGGCGGTACACGTATATTTGCCGACCTGGATGGCCGAGGTCGCTAAGAGCGAGTACCGACTCAGCGCTTCGGTCCGAAGGGTCGCGGGTTCGTGTCCCGCCTTGGGCATGGCTGTTTGTCCCTTGACTTTGTATGTATGTGCTGTCGCGGAGGGCCTCGCGTTCTGCTGACCCCAGATCAGAGGAGCCCGCAAGTGTGTTGGTGTCTAGTGTATGGTCGAATATGCGTCCCATCGGGGCGTAAAGGGTAACCGGCTGTCGGCTGGATAAAAGCCCTAGATAAAAAATGTACGTATATTTTATTGTGCGAAAGATGTTGATTTGAGTAGTCTATGGTCAGCAGACTTGGAAATTCTATTTTAATTTCTCTCCTAGTGAAGTACTTCGTAAGAAGAGAAAGTTATGTAATGGTGCACCGGAAAATGTAACATTTTCTGCAGAAAAAGTGTTGGGCTCCGGGTGACGACGCGTTAATTGATGTGGTGACGTTTCGATCATCATGTCGTGATCTTCATCAGGGCTCGGAATCTGATGAAGATCACATGATCGAAACGTCGGCACCACATCAATTAACGCGTCGTCACCCGGACAGCCAAGATTGTAATATTGACTCTGGCCGCGGAAGCCTACGACTTCATCAGTGGATACATCCTGTTGCTAAATGTAGGGGGGAAATTTCTCTGACACATGGTGCAGCCAAAATCCATGTTTTGTGGGTCCTTCAAACCGAAAAATCGGTTCTCGGCAAAACGTTTGTCTATCTGTCCGTGTATGATCAACGCTAGCGCCTAAACCATTCAGCTGATTTTCTTCCAAATTGATATTCCCCTATCGATCTGAATGTACTCGAAACTTTGTGAGTTTCAAATGGATATTTTGATTTTTGAGGGTACTTTACATGAAGTCTAAGAAACATTTTCAAAATTTTCTTTAAAATGATTTGATCAAGCTTTGTCTAGGATACCGTAATCAGCGCAAAGAACGCTGAAGAGGATGGTGCAGGTCTCATGATCATTGAAATTTCCCATTTTTTGAAAATTGCAAAAGTACAATTTTTTGGGCGTTTTCCTACATGTTGAAGGGTGCCTTCCTACAATATTGAAGATAGACATTTCTGGCGTCTTCCTATTATATTGAGGATAGAGATTTTTTCCTTAATGAAATATGTTCTTTAAAGAATGATCTTTAAATAAGTTCATGTTCAATTTTTCAATAATATAAGTAGTTTTTCTGTAATATGCGCGAAATATAAGCAATTTTATTTCTCAAAAACTGCTCAAAATTTTTTCTTTAAAATTTATCCTCATACGTAATAAAGGACGGTAAAAATATATGGCGCTAGTCCCATTTTTTCGGGGATTTCTCCAAATTATGGGAAACTACAAAAACATTTCAAAACTACAAAATCGAAAATAGCGAATTTTTCCTTAATCAAAGTCTGTTCTAAAAAAATCAGCTCTTTAAAAAGGTAATGTACAAGTAATGCAGAGTTGATTTCTTGTAATTTGTCTGAAATTTATGCATTAAAAAGAACCTCGTGTGTAACAACGTATGGTAAATTTTGGTGCTACAGAATGGCACAACCATTCTCGGACTAGTTAATTTTCTAATTTCTTTGGTCTGGGCTAGCTTTTCGGTCTTGCCCCATACTTTTGCCCGCTGTAGTTTTCTCAGTTTTTTATTTCCTAATTGTAGAATCGAAATATTACTTTAGGAATACTACAAAACAAAACCTCGTCCTATATGCAAATTTTCGATGAAAAATTTCGAGCCGCTTTAAGAAAATGGCGTTTGGGGATTACTGTACATGCGAAATTTGAACCACTTTTGCAGAGACATTTTACTAGTTTTCGAAAAACTTTATTGGGCGTCATCTGAAGCACTTGCACCCACAAGTGCAAAAATGTATACAAATCGCTGGAAATGTGAATTTAAAGTCATGAGAGTTATTTAAAAAATATGTTTGTGTAATTTAAAAACAAAACAAAGGAATATAGCAAAATTAATTTGATGGTGTCTTAAACAGTGCAATTAGTTATCCGTTCGAAAAGTCTGAAGAAAATATTTGAACCGCTTTTTGAGAAAACGGTGTTTAAACATGTCTGAAAATGAGGAATTTTTTCACAGAAAACTTTTGAGTTTTCGAGAAATTTTATAAGGCATTATTTAAAGAATATGTACACATAAATGCAATAATGTTAACAAATTGCCGCTAAGGTAAATATTACGGACGTGAGAGACTAGTCAAAAAAATACATATTTGTAAATTTGAAAACACAAAAGAATAGAGAAAAATGGCGTTTATACCATCCCATAGAGTATATTTATTACTATTCCCACCAAAGATTTAGAGGAAACATTTGAAGCCGTTTTGAAAAAATCTTGTTTTTCTCATTTTTGAATATTGCAGGCAATATTGGGCGAAAACTGCTAAAAGTTTCAAAAAAATGTACATGAACTTAATGAAAGAAGTAATTATGAGCAGAAAATTTCATTTGAGGGAAAAAATCTCTATCTTCAATTTTTCAGTTTTGGGAAGACGCTAAAACATCAAACTTTTGCAATTTTCGAAAAATTAGAGTTAACAGTGAAAATCACACCTATGTCACTTTTACAAGTATATTTTACTATTTTCTTACAAGAAATTTAACGAAAAAATTTGGAGCTACTTTTGAGAAAAGCTTGAAAATGTCCCACAGGCGTCATGTAAAGTGTCCGCAAAAATGAATGAATGTTTTTCAAAATCATAAAGCTTCGAGTCACGACAGATCAATCGGGGAATATCCATTTTGGAAGAAATCCAACGTATGGTTTAGGCGATAGTGATGTTCGTAAACAGAAGGGCAGACACACGGACGGATGGCAGTTTTGAAAAAGAAAAAAAGCAACACTTTTCATTATGTAGGTCCCACAATTTCTGAAATCTGGGTTAGAGAGAGTAATTAACTATATATTAGAAGAGGTTTTATCTACTTTTTCGATATCAGGGCCCCACAATACTTTTTCTGTCGAAAAATCGTCGTTTTTGGGCGCAGCATTACATAACTTTCTCTAAACACAAGAAAGAAAATAAGTAAAAAAAATCTTCAAGATTTGGCAAACGAAGTGTGCAAAAAGAATGACAATCAAAAAACAGTAGGAACAACCCGGTTGGTAAAGAAACTCCGTTACGAATGTTTCATTAAAAAATGTGGCAACAAAACTGCGGACGAATGACCTCATAGCAAGAAACCTGTTCGTGGCAAATGCACCAAAAACATGATACAATTTTGCAACAGTTGTGAAGATTAACCCCAAAAGCCAAAGACGTACTATTTTTTTCTATCATTGTAATATAATTCCTAATATAAAGGTCCTATTATTGTGGCATTAAAGTACAGGTAATTATCATTATTTTGTATTTGATAATTAAACAATAAAATTGCAAAAACAAACATTGTGTCCTTGATGCCATTAAACGAAACAAATAAATGCTTGCGGTCAAAATGACCGCTATCGTCGTTCAGGTGATAAGGTATCTTTGGCACTCGGTTACCTTTGCTAGTTCCGAGAATTTCTAAAGCACCTTCGAACCTTCTCGCCTACTGCAGTTTTTGGTAGAATATTCGCAAATATTCCGATCCTATTGAGTTTATATTAAAATTATATATGCTGCAACTATCGCTACCTACGCAAAAATGTACTTGTTAAAATTCTCGTTATGGTTTGCCTGCAGGGTTAGTTTTATACTAAAAGAATGAACGAATGCAAAGAAGCGTATTTAATGAAAACAATTCTTTTAAATCCATTGTTGTATGTGGAGATTTCAATATTGATTTTTTGAGCGAATCCCACGAAAAAGAGCAGTTTCTCAATTTAATTCATTCTTTTAATTTAGATGACAGTGAACGTACCTACACGGAATACTCTTAAATCACAAACAGCAATAGATCAAAATATAATTAACAAAACCACAACTAGATATGAAGTAATAACGAATAATCTAGGTTACAGTGACCACGATGCACAAATTCTTACAATTACTAATAACATTAATACTGACACAATAAATAAAACACGCATGTGCAGAGCATTTACTAAAGTTAATATTAAATTATTTACGGACTACTTGCTGAAAGAATCATGGGAGGCAGTTTATAACGCTATTGACACAAATGAAAGATATAATGTATTTTTCTCAAAGCTTTCATTTCTCTTTGACGCATGCTTTCCTATTAAAAAGAGAAAATTAAACATTTCACGAAAAAGTAATACTTGGATCACACAAGGAATTAAAACATCGTGTAAAAATAAACGTACTCTCTACTTTATTTCTAAACATCATAACGTATCACCCGGTTTCCACGTCTACTTCTGAGAATATAAAAGAATTTTAAGGAAAATAATAGTTCAGGCAAAAATAATGAAAAATAATGAGGATATTTTGAACGCTAGAAACAAAACTAAAGCAATGTGGAACATCGTTAAAAATTCGACCACGTCATCACGACATTTCGTAGAGAATGTTGTTTTAAAGGATAATGAAAGAGAAACAAGAAATCCAGAAAAAGTTGCGAATTTCTTCAACCAACACTCTTCAAGAATTGCGGTTGATCTCACGAAGGGACTAAAACCACAAAATTCAACATCATATGCTTCCCCAAAAAATTTCGGCACGATGTTTATTTACGAAACGTCTTCTAACGAAATCCTCAGAATAGTCAGTATATTAAAAAATAAATATTCATCAGGTTTAGATGAGTTTCCGGATTGTTTATTAAAAACGTGTGCACCTGCCATTATACACCCATTAATGCACATTTTCAATGCTTCCTTGTGCACAGGAATATTTCCAGATTCTTTCAAAACAGCAAAAATTAAGCCATTTTATAAAAAAGGGAACAAAAATGAAATTCAAAATTACCGGCCAATTTCTCTTTTGTCAGTTTTCTCAAAAATATTAGAGAGGCTTTTCTATACGCGAATGGAAACTTTTCTCAGGAAAAACGAAGCGTTTTCAGACTCACAACACGGTTTCAGGAAATCAAAATCTACGGAAACTGCCATTTTTTCTTTCCTTAAAGATGTTGCTTCATCAATGGATCAAAATGAAGAACCCATTGGGATATTTTTAGATCTTTCCAAAGCTTTTGGCGTTATTAACCATAACATCTTGCTCTCAAAATTACCTTCTTATGGAATTCGTGGTATTGCCCTAGTTTGGATAACCTCTTACCTTAAAAATCGATCTCAAAGAGTAGAAATACCGTACTGGCATGAAAGGACATTATTTACTTATCTCTCCAATTCTTTGCCAATTGAACATGGGGTCCCACAGGGTTCGATCTTAGGTCCTATCCTCTTTCTGTTGTACGTAAACGATATGCCATCATCTATTAAAAACGGGAGAACAGTTCTGTTTGCCGATGACACGAACGTTCTTTGCAAAAAAGAAACAATAAATAGTACAATTTCAGAAGTTTCAAATTGGTTTTGTAATAAATTAATAGTTAACAAAGGAAAAACTGTCTCAATGCAATTTTGCGTTTCAAATCGGCAATCGTATGCTCCATTGAAAATTAACACTATGCAATTAGCTGATGTTAAGGTAACAAAATTTCTCGGTCTCTCAATTCAATCAAACCTAAAATGGAATGTAGTACATATAACAGAATTAAACACTAAATTAAGCTCATTATGTTATGCATTCAGAATTCTTTCAAATTCTGTCAGCCTTCATGCAGCTCGTTGCGTGTATTTTGCAAATGTACATTCCTGCCTGAGATATGGCATAATATTCTGGGGAAGCTCAGCCTTTAGTTCCCAGACATTTAAATTGCAAAAGAAAATTATCCGAATAATGAAAAAATCCCATCCACGTGATCCGTGCAAGCCTCTTTTCATTGAGCTTGGAATCTTACCATTGCCTTGCCTATTTATTTATGAGTCTGTAGTATTTGTCAAAACTGACTTACTTAACGGTGGGAACATATTTTCATGTAATACTGATATTTATAGTTACAACACTCGACGTAGAAATCATGTTCATCAAGTGTCAGTATCAACAGCTAACTACAAGAAATCCATATACAATACATGTACGCTACTTTACAATGGATTGCCAGATGAAATTAAACAATTAAAATTGGTACACAAATTTAAATTAAAAGTAAAATCTTTTCTGCTGCAAAACTGTTTCTATACAATTAGAGACTATACTGATCGCCAAAAAGAAACAATGTTTACTTTAACAAAAACAAGATATAGTATAATGAATTAGTTTACATTTGCATTGTATAATTTTAAAAAAAGATTCAATATGCCTGTAACAAATAATGTACTCCCGGGTCAATGACCCCTATCTCGATCGGGTTTTTGTCCAGTTTCCCTGATCCATTGAGCAAATGCTAAGATGGCCCCTTGATTTGCTTCTGGACGTAAATGTAGCTTCACTATGCGCACGTTTTGTTGAACGTTCCTTTGCTTGTAGTGGTAGTAGAGCTTAGGGTGAGTTTCTATTTTGTTAACAATACAGAAAAATCAAATCTGTTCGTTCCTTTACCGTTAAAAATAAGTTTTCTCTAATTTGGCAACGAAAATATCTAGTTTTTGAAATGTTAATCTCTCGCTTTTTTAAATTTGTTATTATCATTATTATTATTATTATTATTATTATTATTATTATTATTATTATTATTATTATTATTAATCTTTCAACTATTAATAGTTAAATTGTTGGGAAGGGATTCTGAAACTCAAGAAAGCGTGCGCAGATGATTTTCTCCCCCATACGTCACATACAGTTTTTGACTGTTTTTGACTAAATAAATAAATAAACAATCTGATACAGAAAGAGCCAGTTACAAAAAATTTCGAAGAAAATCTCATCTACGTTGGTGTACAATATTTTCAAGCAAAGGGCATCTTATTGGAACAAATAAAACTGTAGAGCATTATCAAATATTCAGAACCGATTCACTCTATTTCTGACTGAAAACACTCGAACGAAAATAAATGTAAATACAAGAGAGGAAACGAAACTACAAATAGTGCTGAATTAGCCACAAGAATTTTCAAATTGTCATAACATTATACAAAAGAACAAAATTGTATTGAAAAAAAATCTATTGCTTACCGTTCCCCAAATTATATTACAACATCCGAAGAATTTTCGATGCAAAACAGCTCACTTACTGTTCACGAGTAGTAAGGTTCCCATGATTTCTTGCTATGTGTTTGCTACATAATATATGCGCTAATAAAACACATTATATAAAGAAAATAATTATAAACAAGCTGAGTTAAAAATATTTCGATAACTTTACTTATCTTACTTTAATATATAGGAATTACTAGATGAAGTCAGAAGCATTGCTATTTGAAACAAGTTCATATTACAAACAATCCTATCAACACATTTCTATGTCATGAACATCAAATCGTCGACATGGATTGTAATCAGTTTATGACTTTCAAATCCCATACTGAAAGGAAAGTTCCTCACATAGCATAAAAATATAGTTTATGAAAACAATTGAATGAAGTGTCAGTGAATTTGTAAGAAATAGAAAATTTAAACACACTGGTTCATACAAAAACACCAATTTATTACAGTGAAAAGATTTTACTAGTAACAATTCATTGATACAAAAAAATCCCCATAAAAGTTACGGAAGACAAATTACACAAAAATACTCTTATTTAAAAAAAAATTAATATGACCTTATTTTAAGATCTGTTTCTTATAAACACATTTCATTAAGACAAAAAAATGTATCTTCACAATTTATTGAATCGGTGATTGCAGAAACCACTTCAGTCATAAAAATGCGAAAATTCGTTTTCGATGAAAACTAACTTAGAAAGGGAAGATACGCGTTGAGTGCAAAAATCACGTTAGCCAGATTAATAGTTCAAAATATACGAGGCTTCTTTGCTGAAAGTTGAACGCTGATATACCTTGAGTGAGTGACTGACGTGGTTTCTGCATCCAACGCTCTACATCGAAATCACACCATGATAAGATTTTGCCTTGCTCTTACGGATTCAGGACGTTTTGACCAAGTTATTCATTACTATTAAGAGTTCATTCTATTCATTTCTATACGTAAACATGATCGGACTTATATATTACATAAAACTGAATATAAAAGAAAGAGTGCTTTAGTTAAAAAGGCTGTGAGAAAATTGAATAGTGAGGCTTACTATAAATACATTTCTAACTTAGAGCACTCTGTTCATAGAAATTCGGGCGAAACTTTCAAAGTTTTGAAGAATCTCAATAAGGAAGAACGTGATACAGCACGAATTAACAATATACCCGAAGAGACGTGGCTAAATTATTATAAAAATGTTTGGTCCACAAGTGAAGAAATATTAGAAATACTTCTCAATACAGTAACATACCATTCTGTTGACCTTATAACTATGGAAGAACTAGAGAATGCTTTAAAAGCGTCTAAGAACCAAAAAAGTCCTGGTAATGATGAGATAAACACAGAATTAATAAAATATTCTCCAAGCGCAGTTAATGAGAGATTTTTTAATATCCTCAACATCTGTTGAACAACACACCAAATACTCAATGCATGGAGAGAAGCAATTATTTGTCCTAAATTTAAGAGGGGCAATAGAATGGACTGTAATAACTACAGGGGTATAAGTCTCCTCAACGGCGCATACAAACATTTTGCTAGAATAATTACTAGGCGACTGAATAAAATCTCTGAAGAACTTTTACAAGAAGAACAACATGGGTTTCGTAAAGGACGCTCATGTGCAGATTGTGTCTTTATGATCAAACAAATTATACAGAAACACAAAGAATTCAATCTTCCCACTCATTTGCTGTTTATTTATTATAATAAAGCCTTCGATAAAATAAATAGACGAAAACTATAGACCACAATGAAAGACAAAGGCTATCCTAAAGATTTATGTAAAATGATACAAGAAATGTATAGAAATACTTCCATTGAAATCAATACATCTAGCAATATTTCTGCTAGCATAAACCAAAGAGGACGTCAAGAGTGCCCACTTTCGCCAAATTTATTTAATATATACATAGACGCTGTCATCGAAGCATGGCAAAGCAAACTGTCAAATAACTTTATATTAAATCACACTGTTTTGAATACTATATTATTTGCTGATGACCAGGTCATTATATCTTCCTCCGAATACGATTTACAACTCGCTCTGTTCAAATTGCAAAACATAATTAAGAATTACAATTTAGAGATATCCGTCTCAAAATCGAAGGTGATGGCTCTCCAAGGAAAGCATCCTCTTCGTTCAAAAAATGTTCTAGAAGGCAAAACTATTGAACAAATCCACACATTCAATTATCTGAACTGTTATGTTTCTTTCTTAAATGACATCGATCAAGAACAAAAGTTATACAAATTTCAACATATTTGGGGAACCATTAAAAGGATTTAAAGAAACAAAGTAACAAGAGACACAATGTTAAGACTTTATAAATTCATGGCAGCTCCAGTCCTGATGTATGGTAGTGAGAACTGAGCATTGAACAGAGCAGAGAAACGGAGAATTGAATCTTCAGAAATGCGCTTCTTGAGAAGTGTAGCTGGATATTCTCTGGCAGACAATGTTCAACGTGTGGAGATAAAGACCACCCTAAAACATTTTCTACCAAAAAAAACAAATCAAAGACTACAATTGCCAATGGGCGAATCATATCAATAGAATGGAAACATCGAGTTTAACGCAAAAAGTATATAACAACAAACTCTTCAGATATCGGGATGTACGACGCCCAAGAAGAAGAAGAAGAAGAAGAAGGCAGGATGACCTCTAAATTTGAATAGTATCTCAGTGACTTACCATGAAGAAGAAGAAGAAGAAGAAGAAGAAGAAGAAGAAGAAGGAGAAAAAGAAGAATCCTCAGAAATTATTCGATCGACCGTAGATGAAGTAGCTTTCAAATTATAGCGTTTAGAAATATACATTATTACGAATCCATTAAATTGACCTACTTGTAGATTTCTACGTTTTATTGTAAAATCGGGCTAACAATGGACATATTTACGTTGGAGTACAAAAAGTAATGTCCTCACCTCCGTTTTATTAACATTGAAATCACAAAATCCGTTCACGGTGGCTATTCGATATTTCTGTCGCGCGAAACTCATAGAATGCATGAAAGACGCTCAGCTTTTTCCATCAAATGCAAACCTTTGTAACCATTCTGGCCAACGGCTGGCGAAATCGACATTCCTCGCCTCATAAACCAGTGGAGAAAACCACCTGGTGAGATTCGATTACGAGTGGAATCTGCGTTCTGTTGCGCTGGGGTGTAATCTCGCGGGTGTATTCCCAAACCTCGGCTTTACGAGACGTGGCTAGAATTTCAGCTAAAAAGACAAGAGGCGGCTTCAGAGATAGCGCCCTGAGTTTCAATGAAGTTCTGTACTAGGATAGCTAGCATGGGGGTGAAAGAAGATCAGTGCAGTTGGGATCCATAGGACACAAATATGGCATAGTATATAAAAATAGAGAAATCTGTTCATAGAACTCCATGTCCCTCTACATACACATTTCCCAAGTAACACATTCAAAAACGCAAATATTGTGTTAAGTAATAATTTTTTTCTGACCTGTCATAAGCTCTGAATTTATTGATTAATTCAGGAACAAGCCATGTAAAATAATATCATCGTGTTTAGATCCAAATTTGGATCACACCTATCCTGTTAATGAATTACAGGGTATTTCATGGATACTATGGCTTAGGTCATGATCGCACAGTGGAAGATGAGCAGCCCAAACCACCTTTGAAAGTTTGGAAAAAACATTCAAAAACTTTAATAAGTATTAAAGAGATAAAGTATTACAATATATAAAATGATAAAAAATATATTATTTCTAAAGGTGAACAAAGATAATGTAGTTAGGCAAATACAGGCTAGAAAGATAGATTCAAGATATATTCGAACTACAGAATAGGATTTTCAATTTCTGCCCAAGAACAGACGCAATTAAAAATTTTATTAAATGTTTTCTACATCAACTCTATACGAAACTCAGATCGTCACAGGCAGCGGTCGAGTCAACATCGTGCTCTACGCAGTAACAGTATTCGTTGTACGTGGAGAGCGTGTGATTCTCTTTAGTTTGAGTGTTACTAGTGGGCATTTTAGTGAACAGCAAATACTGCAAGAGTAGTGTAAAACTGTTTCATTTTCCTCCCCTACGGGGGGATAAGACGTGAAATGACCTCGCATCGGCACGAAGCATCGGCTGAAGGGAAGGCCTCTGACTACAGGAGCCAACCCGCCTCAGGTCGCACTAACTGGAGTAAAATCGTACAGAATTCTATGTGTCCGGACAAAGAACAAGGTTTGTTAATTGATGGAAAGGACTATAGCACATCACTTGAAAGGTATGTAGAAGCTTTAGCTACTATTGTTTCACCACGAAATATAATATACGCATCGAAGATCTCGAACAGCAGTGTGCATCTTTCTCAGCAGTAAAGAACTAGTTAATGAAATAACAGATAAATATAAAACTTTTAATATTGATGGCAGTGATCAAAATATGCGACTATTTGTCAGTAAGCAGCGGCAAGTAGTTCTTTCAAATGTATATCCAATGATCCCTAATGCTATAATTGAAGAAGAACTTGATAAATTGAACGTAGTGCGAAGTTCACAAGTGTCTTTCCTTCGAGCGGGTTTTAAAAAAGAAGAATTCACACATATTTTAAGTTTTCGTAAGCAAATGTATGTACCGGAAGACTCACTAAGCAAATTACCTGATTCTATAACAGTTGAGTATAAAGGAGAGAGAAATTGGATTTATATATCTTATGGCACTATTAAATGTTATCAATGCAAGGAAGAAGGTCATGTAGCAAGAAACTGTAAAAATGTAGACAATATTAATTCCAATAACAATGCAGATTTAGTACAAGCAACAAACGTGAACATTGAGAACAAACACAACGATAATTCTACTTTTGATGAAGACTTTCCCCCAATTGAGACTGGAAAGACAACTAAAAGACCACTGTCGCAGATTACAAATACATCTAGCAATAAAACATCTGAACTAACCCTGAATAGTTCGGAAGAAAGAACACATGAGTTTGCTAAACCTGCAAAAAAGAAGAAAAAGAAGATCAACCGTGAAAACAACTCTGAAAACAAAAGTGAGAAAAAGAACATTAGTGAACTGTTAGCTCCACTTAAAGAAAAATTAGAAGTAACCTCCAACGTTCTTAATTATGAACAACTCAAAGATTTTTTGGAAGATACGTACGGAACTAGTAATGCTCTACAATTATCCCTTAACTATACTAAGGAAACTGATAAGTTGATTGCATTGCTTAGAGATATGTACCCATTGCTAGAGGACAGAGGTATGAAGTCTCGTTTTACGAGAATCATGAAAAGGTTGAAGGATCCGGTAGTTTCTGATTCCTCAAGAGCATCCTCGGAGAACGAATGTTCTTCAAGTGAAGAAGCCGAATGAAAATCAAAATTCTGCAATGGAACGTGAATGGCTTCCTGACACGATACGAGTTCTTCCAGAAACTTCAAAATGAGAATAACTTTGATATTTTCTGTATACAAGAATCTAATTTCAAAACTAACTATTGTAAGCATATCAAAGGTTTTAAGTGTTAGTACAAAAACAGATCGTCATGTGTGAATGCTAGTGGAGATGTGGCAATTTATGTTCGTGAATCGTTAGTGAGTAATGAAGTGCAAATAACAAGTGATCTTGGTGGTTGTCGTCTCGATAAATATAGGAGCTAGGAACATCATGTTGTGTAATATATACATTCCAAGGTCATTTCAACTGCGTAGCTGTGAACTTGAAAGTTAAATTCAACAAGTTAAAAAACCATTGATATTGGAAGGTGATTTTAATTGTCACAATGCACAATGGGGCTCAGAAAGAACGGATACTAAGGGGAAAATAGTAGGTGATTTTTCAGAGAAAGAAGACCTTGTTTTATTAAATGAAGACAATAAGCCTACATACTTTAACGTGGCAACAGGAAATGTAAGCACTATCGATCTAAGTATGTGTACGCCGAATATAGTAAGATATTTACAATGGAATGTTATCGATGATTTATTCAACAGCGACCATTACCCTATCACCGTGACCTTCGAGGACACACCGGAAACTGAGGTTATTTATGCACCCCGATGGGTTTTTTCGAAGGCAAATTGGATCTTATATCAGCGAATTATTGAAGAAAAAATTAATCATTTAAACAGTAATGATGATTTTGACTTCAATCAAATGTTATCTTAGATACATTTGAAGAAATAGTAATGACCACCGCCGAGGAAACCGTTCCGAAAACTACTGGCAAAATAGGCAAAATGAAGTTACCGTGGTGGTCAAATGACTGTGAGGAAGCAGTAAAGAAATATAAGCAATTGTTTAATACCTATAAGAGGCACAATACTGATGAAAACAAAATCCGTTTCAAGTCTGCCAGAGCAAAAGCAAGGAAAATAATAAAAGAGTCCTAAAGAAAATGTTGGAGGGAATTTATTTCATCCATTAATTCCAATACAAACAGCAAAGAAGCGTGGAAAAGAATAAACGCCATAAATGGAAAATACAAAAATACCAGCATTACTTCACTCTACACTCCCGATGGTACCAACTTACATGACCCTTACGATATTGCAAACAGCTTTGGGACATTATTTTCATCAAATTCCAGTGATCAGAATTATGATGAAACCTTCATCAAGTACAAAGAAGAAACTGAGAAAATTGAACCCGATCTTGAAGAAGGAAGTACAGTAGATAATGATATTCAACATTTAAACAGTTTGCTCTCAACCGCCGAGCGGGACGGACGTACCCTGGCTCCGAATCGCTTGCGCCGTTATCAGTGCCCAAGTCCAAATTTTACAGTGCCGGTGCGATCGATAAATTCTTTTGCATAGGCGTAGCTCACGACCGTTTTGCCGGCAAAACTACAATACGAACAATTGTATATCAACATTGGTGCAACGCCACATGGACAAGTGCATTTAACTACAATTGTGGCAATACAGTGTTGAAACCAGTAAGTGCAAAAGTGCATGACAATTAATAGTGCTATAAAGTATCAAAAATGTTATCAGAAGATGTCCCCCTAGGGGGACATATCAGCAGATCCATGGAACTACTGAACAATGAAGGATCTAGTGACACTTACACGACACTAATCAATTCACAATTCACACACGAAAATCAAACGGAAAATCTACAACAGCAATACCAACATCTCTTACATCAAAATCACCTTCTACAAGAACATCTTCAAAAATTAGAGCAACAAAACCAATTACTACAACAACAGCTTCAACAATCACGGTTCGACCCAACAAGCAGCACGGAGGCAGCAGCACAACATGCTCCTCAAACACATCCGGAACTGGGCCAGCCCCCCGGAAACCATCAGCCCACAGAAGATAGATCAGCAGAAAGCACCAGTGACCATCATCAAACAAGTTCACATCAACAAATGACAAAAAAAAGAGGACCTACAAAAGTAAGTGATTATAGTGACGCAAAGCGCAGAATGCTAAACAATAGTGTAATAAAAGACTATAATTTACTAAATAGATATTCAATTTTAGAAACAGTAGAAGAATCAGATGAAAATGTAAACAATATAGAAGTACAACCAGAAAACATAAAAATACCTCCCATATGCATTAGAAACGCAGGAAACGTAACACTCCTATCTAAAGACCTAACGCAATTAATAGGAAATGGGTTTTCTCTTAAAACAACAGGGGATTCGGTAAAAATATTACTGAAAAATGTTACCGACTACCGAAAAGTCAGAAAATATTGTGAAGAGAAAAATGTCCCTTATTATACATACTGTGAACAATCAGAAAAAAACGTATCAGTAGTAATAAAAAACGTTCCCATAATATTCACAGAGGAAGAGATTTATAATGAATTAGAAAGTCTAAATTATCCTATAATAAAAGTAACTAGATTGACTAACAGAGAACAATTACCCTTTAGAGTAGTTGCACTAGAATTAACTAACTCAATTGAAGGTAGAGAAATATTTAAATTGGACAAACTACTGCACTGTATTGTAAAAGTAGAATTAAGAAGGAAACCACAAGGCCCATCTCAATGTAAAAAATGTTTTATTTATGGCCACACAAAAAAATTATTGCACAATGACCCCAAAATGTGGATATTGTGCGGAACAACATTGGACTAAAGACTGTGAATCATTGCAGGCAACAAACCCTCCACCCCCAATTTGTACTCTATGTAAAGAAACTCATATGGCGACTTCTAGACAATGTAAATACTTTTCAAAAAGTAAGAGAAATCAAGAATCAAACCAACACAATAACTCTTACCAAACGTCTCAAACACAAAACATATATGGAAATGAATCTCACACACAAACTCACAACAAACAAATATAAATCACAACCCATTATATAGACAAATGGCATTTAATAACAAACAAAACATACCCAAACCCACATATGCACAAACAGTTACACAAAACAACATACAGTCAAACATTACACACATTATAATGCAGATGATACCAACAATAATCAATCAAACAATATCAACAATAATTCCACAAATACAAAACATGATATCAAACCAAATATCGAATATAATAAGAAATGGATAAAAAGCTCAACTTAAAATCAATAACATTCTTAAACTGGAATGCTAATGGATTACTAAATAAAAGAAACACACTTATCTACTTCCTAAAAAATCACGCAATAACGATTGCATGCATAACAGACACACCTTGTACCCGGACAAACACTTAAAATACCTGGATATATCTGCCATAGAGAAGATAGAATATGCCAACATGCAGCAGGAGGAGTAGCTATCCTAATCAAAAAGAAACTGGAGCACTCATTAATTTCTATTGCAAAATCGAATGATCTTGAACTGATTGCAGTAAAAATAACATTAAAAAATTTATTCTTAAATATCATAACAGCATATAAACCCCCTAAAAATCAAATTAATATGAATGATTTAAAACAAATATTACACAGTACAGAACCTACCATTATAATGGGAGACCTGAATAGCAAACATATCAATTGGGGCTGCAAAGTGAATACTCCTAACGGGAGGAAATTACTGAAAGCATCAACAACTTTAAACTTTCAAATCTTAGCACCAACAAATCCTACTCACTACCCCAAAAACCGTAATGCTCAACCAGATATCCTTGACATTGCCATCATTAAAAATTTAACACATACCCTCTATGCTCACTCATTACCTGAATTGGACTCTGACCACTGTCCCGTAATAATCACTTCAGACATAAACTATATTAAAACAGAATTGCCTTATGGCATAGACACAAAAAACATAGATTGGATAAAATTCCAAACAAATATAGATAACACTCTTCCCACAGACCGGTTCATGAAAAATAAAGAAGAAATTGATTCTGCCGTAGACTCTATCACTAAAATTATACGAGAAGCAGCAAAAGAAGCAAATACCAACCCTAATCATAAACCAAAATTATCACAGCAAACTATACCGACTTACATTGAAAAATTAATTCAAAAGAAACACAAAATTCGACGCCAATGGCAACAATCGAGAAGCTCAGAATTAAAGAAAATTCTAAATAAACTAACACACCAAGTAAAAACAGCATTAGACGAACACAGAATCCAACAATATAAAAATTACATTAAAAAGATAAATCCTAAAGACAGCAACTTATGGCAGGCTACAAAACAAATATTAAAAGAACCAACAGTCATACGAGAACTAAAGAAATTAGATAAAACAGCTGCAACAACAAAAGAAAAATGTGAAATATTGGCTGAACACTTTCAAGAAACTTTTGCCCTAAACACAAATTCAAATAATATCACTACAAATCAAATCAATAATTGTGAACTAACAACAGTTCCACGTCCAGTAAAATATATCTCACCAAATGAAACCTATCAAACAATTAAAAACCTAAATAGGAAAAAATCAGCTGGAATAGACCAAATACCAACTATTCTATTACAAAAGCTAAATAGGAAAGCAATTAGCTACTTAACTGCAATATTCAACTCAATGTTAAGAATTGGATACTATCCCACGAAATGGAAACACTCCATAGTAATACCAATACCAAAACCAGGTAAAAACCCAACATTCACAGAAAACTATAGACCTATAAGTCTGATCCCCATCATAGCCAAAGTAATGGAGAAACTAATACTAAAACGACTTCTAAAATACATAAATGAAATATCATACATACCACTTTTCCAATTTGGTTTCAAAGAAAAACACTCCACAACACACCAACTTTTAAGAATAACAGAACTAATATATAAAAATTTTGAAGAAAAACAGCACTCTCTAGCAGTATTCTTGGATGTAAGCCAAGCATTTGACAGAGTTTGGCACGAAGGATTGATATTTAAATTACAGGAATCAGGCCTACCTCTTTACCTAGTGAAAATAATACAAAGCTTCTTAAAAGAAAGAGTCTTTTCAGTAAGAATAAACTCAACCTGCTCCACACAAAAAGGAATCACAGCAGGTGTACCACAAGGCAGCCCGTTATCAGCAACTTTGTTCAACATATTTACAGCAGATTTCCCAACAACCCAAAACACTACAATAGCGTTATTTGCTGACGATAGTGCAATACTAACCTCTAACAAATGTTTAAATACAGCTACAGAAAATCTACAAGAAGAACTAAACAAAGTATCACTATGGGCAGACAAATGGAAGATAAAATTAAACCCCAACAAATGTGTAGCAAAAATATTCACACTATGCCCAATAAACACTACTCCCAAACCTCTAAAGCTATTTAATAAAACACTTGACTGGTTACCAAAAAACAAACCAATTAAATATCTTGGAGTATTAATAGATACAAGACTAACATGGACTAATCATATAAATGAAAAACTTATACAAGCAAACAGAAGACTACATAAATTGTATCCATTAATCAACAGAAAATCCGCCCTCAAAACAGAATGTACTCTAGTGCTTTATAAAGCAATAGTTCTTCCCATTATAATGTACGCATGCCCAATATGGTACAACACCTCTGCTACTAACATAAAGAAAATACAAACCTTCCAAAATAAAATCCTACGGATAGCAGTAAATGCTCCCTGGTTTATTAAAAATGCTGAACTACATTCAGAATTAAAAATAGAAACTATCCATCAAGTAATGCTTAAACGTTCACATTCCTTCTTCACAAATCTACCTAAAATACCTACAAGTGACCATTACAACCTTGGGTCATCAGCAACAACATCCCGAATCAGAAATAGATTTCCATATGACAAATATCTAATCCAATTTGCTGACCCCCCATAAATCCTATGAATTAAAATAAACAATACAAGAAATAAAATTCGACTTTACTTAGAACAACATACAATAATGAGGAACCTGTTGGGCTTCCCTTATTTCTATTTATAAAAGAATGAATGTATTTTATGAATGCTACCTTTTGCGTTAGTGCTGAATGAAGTTAATTTATTTGTTATTTATTTATTTTTGTAAGTGTTTTGATTTGAGATTTAAATGTAAACAATCCCTGTAAAGCAGTTATGCTGGTCTGTGGAAATAAATAAAAAAAACAAAATTTAAACGCTCCTATCACACTCAGATAACTACATGAAGCAATAAGCAAACTTAAAAACACCAGTGCCGGCCCTGATGGAATCCCCAATGTATTCATCAAGAACATGCCTTCATCTGAAATAAAGTATCTGTTGCATATATACAATCTGATTTACATTTACAATGTATTTCCTAAAAAGTGGGCTGAAGCTATCATTGTACCGATACATAAACCAGGGAAAGATAAATTTTTGATAAGCAGCTACAGACCTATTGCTTTAACATGCTGCTTATGTAAGCTTCTAGAAAAAATAGTGAATCAGAGATTGAGGTGGTACTTGGAAAAGCATCAACTGATTACTCCATATCAAAGCGGCTTCCGAAAAAATCGTTCAACAATGGACTGTCTTGCTTCACTAGAAAACAGCATAAACAACGGTTTTGCTAATAATATGAACATATTAGTTTTAAACTTAGACATAGAAAAAGCCTATGAGATGGTGTGGAGAAGACGGGTTGTAAATATAATAACGTCGGCTAAGATTAAAGGCAACATTAGCAAGTTCATTTACAATTTCTTAAAAGAACGCTCAATCAAGGTTAGAGTAAACGGAATTTTATCAGACAGCTATAAAGTTATGAATGGCGTCCCGCAGGGATCGGTACTTAGTGTAACTCTATGACCTCCAAGACAAAATTAAACCTCCAGCTGTCATCAATATGTATGCGGATGATAGCAATATTAGCATACCTGGCAAAGATATTACATCATTAGAAAAAAAGGCGCAAAACATCTTAGACGCAGCCATGGAATTTTCAAAGAAAACTGGGCTCAAGATTTCCAAGACAAAATCCACGTTCATAATTTTCTCTAGGAAACGATCTTTTAGAAGAAACATTGAGTTGAAAATAGGACAGCATAAGTTGGAATAGAGTAAGGAAATTAAAATCTTAGGAATGATTTTAGATGAAAAGATGACATGGGTTCCATATATCAAGAATTTAAAGAATGAGTGCACCAAAACGATGAGTCTTGTCAAAGTCATCAGCCACACATCCTGGGGAGCGGATTATACGATTATAAGAAGAACTTACCAGGCAATAGTTAGATCCAAATTGGACTATGGCTGTATATTATATGATGCGGCCAAGAAGAATATCAAGAGATTGCTGGATCCTATCAATAATATGGGAGCGAGACTGACATGTGGGGCCTTTAAGACCAGCCCAACTAAGAGTATTTTGTGTGAAGTCAATTTATTATCTTTAGAAAAACGTAGAAGAAACCTAATTATGGGATATACGATCAAAGTAGCAGCCAACAAATTGAATCCAATAAACAGAGTATTCGAATATGCAAACATTATAGAACATTAAATTATAAAAAGAAGCTCCCAAGGCCCTTAGCAATAAGGGCAATTCAGATATTAGAGAAGATACAAGAGAAACTTCCACTCCTAAGGATTACGACCTTACCTCACTATGCTCCTTGGATAATACGAGACATCAACTTTATTGAATTTGCGAACATCCCTAACAAGCAGAATGCAAATCTTCGTGAAATCTGTGTCCAAATAAGAAATGAAGTAGCAAAATATGATGATTACAACAAAATTTATACTGATGGCTCAAAGAATCTAAACAACGTAGGTTGCGCAGTAATAGATTCATGTGAGGTGATCACCAAAAAATTACCTGATGACTTTTCAGTGATGTCCAGTGAACTATATGCCATAGTAGAGACCCTTACATACAAGGGCCAATCAAAAAAGATTTATGATAATAAGAGACTCTAAAAGTGCTGTATCTGCTATAATGAATCTATCTATTGATAATGTATTGGTCCAAGAGATAGTTGGAAAAATCAACCAACTAAACAGTGAGGGCAAAGAAATAGCGTTGAGCTGGATATCTTCGCACGTTGGCATTGCAGAAAACGAATTGGCAGACAGAAAAGCTAAAGAAGCAGCACGAAACGTGGTTACAAGTGATATACCAGTAAGCTATCAAGAATATCTCAAGAGAGTCAAGAACAAATTAGCTGATCTTGAATGGAACAGCTAAACATGGAAACTAATGAATGGAACAACTTACAGGGGTGCAAATTAAGATCAGTTAGAAAGTTTGAAGATGATAATCCAACGGTCAGCTTCTGCAGAAACGATCAGGTTGTCTTGACAATATGCAGAATAGGACACACAAAATTTTCTCACAGCCACTTATTGAACAGGACTGATCCTGATAACTGCAATTCATGCAAGATTTCTCTTTCAGTAGAACATTTGTTTGCATGCCCTAAATATGAAAGTTCAAGGAACAAGTACAATTAAGGTTCTCCTAAAGACCTCAATAACAATGCATTGAACAGTGCATTAAATTCATTAGCTTTATAAGAGAAATTGAAGTTTATAACAGTATTTAACCATATATGTATAATTCTGAGTTACTGTGTTATTTTGTACTGACTGTGTAATTATAAAAGTAGTCGCTAATAACCATATGTAGTTCATGCGACTTTAAATAAATCAAATCAATCAATCTATACGAAACTAATAATCGACAACCTAAGAATCTGTATAATAAAAGTAATTTGAAACAGAAGAAGGAAAGCAATCATAATAGTACCGCAAATCTTGACTCATAACGATCTTTTTTTTTTAAACGAGGGAATAACGTTGAACAAATTGCTAAGATGTTTCCAAAATATTTTATATTCAAACTCTACAACAAAATATCACATTTCAAAAACTAATTGCCATTGCAAATATTGCAACATCAAAGAAGGATGAAGACGTAGAAAATAGTGTACAATTATAACAAGGGAACAATTAGGACATTTTCTTATTTAAAACATGAACAAACGAATATATTGAAAGTTTCAAAGACATCACAGAAAACAACTTTTGTTCCCAAATCGCAATCTTCGAAATCATTTATTCAAGATGTAATAATAATTAAACATTTTGGCAACGACTGGGAGAGAAAGGAAGAACGAAAATAATAAACGTGAGAAAACAGATAGAAACCAATAGGTCCGAAATAAACCATATCTATTTAAAATCTTTCAATATCATAAAAACTACAAACGACGCATTGAGTAATATTTAGATTGAGAACCACACGATAAAATATCTGAATTGATAGATGATTTTTTCGGCTGACGTAATAAACAAGAAAAAAAATTAATACCGCACACAGAAAATACAAACTATAAAATATCGAAACTTAATAATCACGAACTATTCCCTTCGGGAGAATTTTTTCTCTTTACAGAATCTTCAGACATTATTTAATCGACCGTAGATAAAGTATCTAATGATAGATTTTTTAATTATACATTGTTTCGAATTCATTAGAAGTACTTGAAGATTTCTACATTTGAATATATAATCGGGCCAACAATAGACATATTTACAATGGAATACAAAACGTAATGTTCTTACCTCCGTTTCATTAAAAATAAAATCACAAAATTAGTTTACGATGGCTATTGAATATTTCTGTCGCGCGCAACTCAAAGAATGCATGAAATACGCTCAGCTTTTTCCATCAAATGCAAAACTTTGTAACTATTCTGGCCAATAAATGGTCGCTATATAAACCAAGAGAGAAAACCGCCTATTGGGATTCGATTACAGATGGAATCGGCGTCCTGTTGCGCTGGGGTGTTATCTTCCCAAACCTCGGCTCCGCGAGGAGTTGCTCGAATTTGAGGTAAAAAGACAAGAAGCGGCTTTTTGAGAGCGCCCTGAGTTTCAATGAAAATACTGTACAAGGATACTTAGCTGGGGGCAGGAAGATATCAGTGCCGCAGTTGGGAACCTTAGAACACAAATATGGTATAGTAGATAAAAATAGAGAAATGTCTTCATAGGATTGCCATGTCCCTCTACATATACAATTCCGGAGTAACACATTGAAAAACATCAAAACTGTGTTAAGTAATAACTTTTAACTGATCTATATCATAAGCTCAGAGTTTATTGATGAATTTAGGAACAAACCATTTAAAACCAGATCATCGTGTTTAGATAAAAATCTGGATCACACCTATGCTGTTCGTGAATTCCAGGGTACTTCATCGATGCTATAGCTCACATATTGATCGCGCAATGGAAGATGGCCCAAACAACCTTTGAAAGGCATGAAAAAAACATTCGAAAGTTTCAATATTTAATTAATGGATAAATTATTAAAATATTCTAAAGGGTAAAAAAATATTACTTCTAACGGTGAAGACCGATCACGTAGTTAGGCTAATAGAGTTAAGAAAGATGTTTTTTAAGACACATTCGAACTACACAATAGGATTTTCAATCGCGGGCCACGGACAGACGAAATTAAATTAGATTGAATGTATTCTACATCAATTCTACACAAAACTAACAATCGACAACCTTATAATCTTTATAATAAAAGTAATTATAAACGAAAGAAGAAAAGTCGTTATAATAGTACGGCAATTATTGACCCATGACGATAACACTCTTTTAAAACGTACGAGAATCATTGAAAAAATTGATAAGATGTTTCAAAAAAATTTTAATATTAAACTTTCCAATAACTATTTCATGTCAAAATCTATATGGCATTGCAATAATTGCTACAGAAATGCAGGAATAAGATGTACAAAATACTGTTCAATTTAAATCAAGAAAGATTTAATAAATAAAAGATAATAAATAATGATTTAGGACATTTTCTTCTGTAAAATACGAACAAACGAATATATTGAAAGTTTTAAAGATTTCCCAACAAAATCCTTTGTGCCAAACTTGCAATCTTCGAAACCAATGATTAGGTGTTAATAGAAATGAAACATTATTGCAACGACTGGAAGAGAAGGGAAGAACGAAACTAATAAACGTGAGAAAACAAAAAAAAACTAATAGGTCCGAATCAGACCATATCTATTTAAAATCTTTCAATATCATTAAAACTACAAACGACGCATTGAATAATATTTCGATTGTGAACCACACGATAAAATATCTGAATTTTTTTTTGTTTATTATAGTCGCATCAACCAAAGGTTCTTAGCGACTTTTCAGTATTTTACATATTCATATCTGATTTTACATTATTTATATGTATATATAGCACAAAGTTTACAATAGAAATGAGGTACAAAATAATAGTACAAAACTTGACATCCAATCATGGCTGGTATGATAATATATACAGGGAACCACTTATATTTTATTAAATATATTAATGTTCTGACAAAATCTTATGATTTCCTGTTGATAGGACTTGGAATATACAACTGCTTCGAATTGTTGCTTCGGTGATAGGCCATCTCTTTCTTCCTGGAACTTAGGACAAACGTTCAAAATATGAGATACCGTTAGTTGAACCTCACAAAAGTCACAGAGGGGTGCAGGTAGTTTGTGAAACAGGTGTGCGTGTGTTAAATTAGTATGTCCGGAGCGAAGTCTGGATAGCACTACTTGTTCTCTAGTCATTCGTTTATCTAGATACACTGAGAAGAAATCTGATTGCGTTTTATGGAGGTGGCTGGCTTTGTATTTGGTGCATTCTTGATTCTAGTTAGTCAACATTCTTTTGTTCATAAATTTTAGGATGTCAGTTGTAGTGTTAACTAGGTTGTGAACTGTATTGTCTTGTTTGAGGTTTACCAAGAAAGAAGTCGCTGTGCTAAACTCTTGAGTAACGTTGTTTTCCAAGGATGTGGGGATCCAGGCAAATGAGATATCTTTTCCCGTTAATGATATCTGATGGTAAAGTTCGGTGATTCTTTGTAAGATTTGCATTTGCGCTTACTATGGTTTAACTGGAGTAGAGTGCTTGATGAGTTAGTTACAATTGAGACAGAGGGGTGCGTAAGTTCTTTGACCAGTTTTAAAGCCTGCATGATTCCATATAAACCCGTAGTTGTAAGGCTTACGTGGGGTTTGAATGTATACAATGTGTTGCGCTCAGCGGTATACACATTGACTTCCGGACCGTCAGTCTTGAGAATGGACTTGATACCGATAACAGTGTGTGAGTTGTATTTCTCAGCAAAATCATTGAGAATAGATGTACTGTATTCATCTGAGGATGAACTTTTCTCAAATTTCAGTAAAGACAGGTCAATTTTGAATTCTTGTAACAGCCAAGGTTGAATTTTGCATGGGCGGTGTTTTTCAATCTGAGAGAGTTGAATATTAAGGATTTCGAGAGGTTCCTTGATTTTTAGATAAAAGGGAATGATTGATTTATGTTTCTTGAAGAGATCCCGAAGGTATGGTGAAACATGGTTGGTTATAATTGGATTGATAGACGAGCCAGCTTTAATTGCATACTTCATGCCGAGCAATTGGCGTCGGAATTGTAGAGATGGCTCCTTGGCTTCAGTAAGTAAGCTACCAATAGGCGTGGTACGGAGGCATCCTGTACATAAGCGGAGCGCTTGATTGTGTAGGGTGTCTAGCTTGCTAAGAACACTTATGCTAGCTGAGTTGTAAATGATAGATCCATAGTCAATCTTACTTCTGATAATTGTTTTATAGGTAAGAAGCAGGATGTCTATATTCGCTCCCCAGTTGTTGTGGTTAAGATATTTGAGAATGTTAAGCCGTTTTTTACAGTTGTCAATCAGCTTCTGGATATGTTGTTTCCAGCTCAATTTGTTATCAAAGTATAGGCCTAGAATTTTAGTACAGCGGACCGCAGGTAGGACATGAGAACCCAGTAAGAGATGCGGCAATGTATGGTGCCTGTTCCTTGAAAATAGGATACATTCAGATTTTTTGGTGGAGAATTTAAATCCTGACTTCAGGGAAAATTCGGAGAGTTTGTCGAGAGCTTCTTGCATGTACTCTTGAGTGTTCAGCAGATTATTGCCTTTACATAGAACAATGATGTCATCCGCGTATTTCCTTACTGTAACAGGTAAGGCAGGTATATCCTTATCCACGTCATTGATTGCGATAAGGAAAAGTGTTACACTCAAAACTGACCTTTGTGGAAGACCATTTTCAAGCATCCTAGGTTGAGATATTTGGTTATTAATTCTGACTTGAAGCTGTCTATTAAGTGTAAAATTGCGGATGAACTCGAACATATTTCCATGAACACCGATGTTGTGAAGAATTCTAAGTACTCTATAGGTCCAGACCATATCATAAGCCTTTTCTATGTCTAAGTTCACAGCAAGTACGTGTTGGTGATTGATGAATGCTTCCTGGATGAATGTGGCAGTATTCAGTAGGTGAGATTGTGTGGAGTGTCCTTGACGGAAACCAAACTGGTTGTTAGCCGAAATTTGTTGGGAGTCCAGAAACCAACGTAGTCTATTGTTGATGATTCGCTCCAGAATTTTGCACATATTAGATGTTAGAGATATTGGACGGTAGTTATCAGTTATAGCCGGGTCTTTACCGGGCTTAGGAACAGGAATGACAGTAGCCAGTCTCCAGGTGCTTGGGAAGGTCTTTTCTCTCCATATACAATTGTAGATGCGTAATAGAATATATTTTCCTTTAGGAGGTAGCTTTTTAAGGAGAATATTTGGAATATTGTCGGGGCCAGGGAAAGAATTGTTGGATGATTCAATAACTTCATCAATTTCATGTGGTGAGATATCCACGTTAAGTTGGTATTTATTTGATAAAATTTCATTCCCTTTAGGAATTAGTTTGGTTTCTTGTTCGTTTTTATGTGAAAGAAATTCGTACATGTAGTTGTTGGAACTCAAATTATTGGAGAATGTCTTAACAAATTGGTTAGCAATGTCAGATGGGGCGGTAAATAATTTTGTCGTTGCTTTTAATAAAGTGGATACTAGTTGATTTTTTATTTCCCTGAATAGCTTTGATTGTTCTCCATGTATCATTGATGTTACAGTGACCGTTTAATGATGATAAGTATTTAAACCAAGAATTAGTTTTGCTTTCTTTGATGACTCTTCTTGTGATAGCTCTGGTCCTTTTGTATTCAAGCCTGTTCTCAGTTGATTTATGTTTCTTTTAACGGTTAAATGCATGTTTTGAATTCCTTATTGCTTATCTGAATTGATAAATGATTATCTGAAATATCTGAATCCTTATCTGAATTGATAAATGATTTTTGGGCTTAGGGTAACATACAAGAAAAAAACGTAATACCGCGCTCAGAAAATACGAAATATAAAATATCGAAACTTAATTAACACGAGCTATTCCCTTCGAGAGAATTTGTTTAATTTTTACTGATTCTTCTGACATTATGGGAGAGACCGTAGATGAAGTATCTTTCTAATGAAAGCCTTTAGAAATATACATTATTTCTAATTCATTATATAGAACTACTTGAAGATTTCTACATTTGATTATATAATCGGGCCAACCATAGATATATATCTACGATGGAGTACAAAACGTGGAGTACAGTATGATGGAGTACAAATCGTAATGTTGTTACCTGCGTTTCATTAACTATAAAATCACAAATTCAGTTCACGATCGCTATTCGATATTTCTTTCGCGCGCAACTCACAGAATGCATGAAATACGCTCAGCTTTTTCCATCAAATGCAAAACTTTGTAACTATTCTGGCCAATAGATGGCGAATACGACAATCCTCGCTATATAAAACAAATAGAGAAAACGGCCGGTTGGGATTCGATTACGAGTGGAATCAGCGTCCTGTTGCGATGGGGTGTTATCTTACGGGTGTATTCCCAAACCTCGGCTCTGCGAGGAGTGGCTCGAAATTGAGGAAAGAAAAACAAGATGCGGATTTTTGAGAGCGCCCTGAGTTTCAATGAAGTCCTGTATTATTATATTTAGCTGGGGGCAGGAGGATATCAGTGCAGAAGTTGGGAACCTTAGAACACAAATATGGTATAGTAGATACGAATAGAGAAATATCTTCAGAGGTTTGCCATGTCCCTCTACATATACAATTCCGGAGTACCACATTGAAAAACCTCAAAATTCTGTTTAATAATAATTTTTAACTGATCTATATCATAAGCTCAGAATTTATTGATGAATTTAGGAACAAACTATTTAAAATAGAATCATCGTGTTTATATACAAATCTGGATCACACCTATACTGTTCGTGATTTCCAGCGTACTTCATCGATGCTATGGTTTACGTCTTGATCGCGCAGTGGAATTTGAGCGGTCCAAACAACCTTTGAATGGCATGAAAATAACATTCGAAAGCCTTCAATAGAAAGATTATTAAATTAAACTAAAGGCTAAAAAAATATTATTTCTAACAGTGAATACCGATCACGTAGTTAGGCTAAAAGACGAAATTAAACAGTTAAATTGAATGTATTATATATTAATTCTATACGAAAATAACAATCGACAACCTTATAATCTGTATAATAAAAGTAATTTAAAATGAAAGAAGAAAATTCGTTATAATAGTACGGCAATTATTGACCCATGACGATAACACTCTTTTGCAACGTACAAGTTTGATTGAAAAAAATTGATAAGTTTCAGAAATATTTTAATATCATACTCAACAATAAATTTTATATTTTATAAACTATTTGGCATTGCAAATATTGCAACAGCTATGCAGGAAGACGATGTAGAAAATAGTTTACAATTTAAACAAAGAAACATTTAGGACCTTTTCTTCTGTAAAATACGAAGAAACGAATGTATTGAAAGTTTAAAAAAAATCAAAACAAACATTCTTTGTTCCAAATTTGCAATCTTCAAAATCATTGATTAGGAGTTAATAATAATTCAACATTATTGCAACGACAGGAGGAGAAGGGAATAACGAAAATAATAAACGTGAGAAAACAGACAGAAACTAATAGGTCCGAAATATACCGTATCTATTTTCAATCATTGAATATCATTGAAAATACAAACGACGCGTTGAGTAATATGTAGATTATGAACCACACATAATACATAAAATATCTGAATTGATAGATGATTTTTCGACTTAGGGAAACAAGAGAAAAACGTTATACCTCGCACAGAAATTACAAAATAGAAAATATCGAAACTCAACAATCACGAGCTATTCCCTTCGAGGCAATTTTGTTTTCTATTTACAGCATCTTCAGACATTATTGGATCGACCGTAGATGAAGAATCTATGTTATGATACATTTTAGAAACATACATTATTTCTAATTCATAAACTGACTTACTTGTAGATTTCTGCATTTGATTATATAATCGGACTAACAAGAGACATATTTACGTTGGAGTACAAGACGTAATGTTTTCACCTCCGTATCGTTAACAATAAAATCATAAAATCAATTTACGAAGGCTATTCGATATTTCAGTGGCTCGCAACCCACATAATGCATGAAATACGCCCACCTTTTTCCATTAAATGCAAAACTGTGTAACCATTCTGGCCAATGGCTGCCGAACACGACAATACCCGCAATATAAACCAGTACAGAAAAACGGCTGGTGGGATTTGTTTACGTGTGGAATCTGTGTTCTGTTGCGCTGGGGTGTTATCTTCCGAGTGTATTCCTAAACTTCGGCTCAACGAAGAGAGGCTTGAATTTCAAGTAAAAACACAAGAGGCGGCGTTAGAGATAACGCCCCCAGTTTCAATGAAGTTCCGTACTAGGATAGCTAGCATGGGAGTAGGACAATATCAGTGCAGCAGTTCTGATCCTTAGGAGATAAATATGGTATAGTAGATAGGAATACAGAAATCTGTACATAGGAACGCCATGTCCCTCTACGTTCACAATTCCGGGGTAACACATTCAAAAACGTAAATATTGTGTTAAGTATTAATTTTTATCTTACCTATGTCATAAGTTTAGAATCTATTGATGAATTTAGGAACAAATCTTTTGAAAGATCTTGGTGTTTAGATACAAATCGGGATCACACCTATCCTGTTCATGAAGTGCAGGGTATTTCATGGATGCTATTGTTTACATATTGATCGCACAGTGGATGATGAGATGCCAAAACAAAATTTGAACGGCATGAAATGACAATGCGAAAGCTTGAATAAATATTAAACGGATAATTTATCAAATATGCTAAAGGAAAAAAATATTATTTTTAGCGGTGAAGACAGATCATGTTTTTATGCAAATGGTGTCTAGAAAAATGTTCAAGACATTTTCGAAATACAGAATAGGATTTTCAATTTCTGGCCACGAACAGACGCAATTAAGAGTTAAATTTAATGTATTCTACATCAATTCTATACGAAACTAATAATCGACAACCTAATAATCTGTATAATAAAAGTATTTTGAAACGGAAGGAACAAAGCCGTCATAATAGTACCGAAATTCGAAACTCGTAACGATAAAACTCCATTGAAACGTGGGAGTAACATTGGAAAAATTACTAAGATGTTCCCAAAATATTTTACATTCAATCTCTACAACAATATATCGCTTTTCATAAATTAATATCCATTGCAAATATTACAACAAGATTAAAAGATAAAGACGTAGAAATTAGTGTACAATTACAAGGGAACATTTAGGACATATTCTTCTTTAAAACACGAACAAACGAATATATTAAAAGTTTTAAAGACATCACAACAAACATCCTTTGCTCTCTAATCGCAATCTTGGAAATCATTGATTTTGAGTCAATAATACTTAACATCTTTCAACGACTCCAGAGAAGGGAAGAACGAAAACAATAAACGTGAGAAAACAGACAGAAACTAATAGGTCCGAAATAGACAAAATCTATTTAACATCTTTCAATATCTTTAAAACTAAAAACCACGCATTTAGTAATATACAGATTGTGAACCTCAGGAAAAATATCTGAATTGATACATGATTTTTTTGGCTTAGGGTAATAAACAAGAAAAAACGTAATACCGCACACAGCAAACACGAAATATAAAATATCGAAACTCAATAAACACGAGCTATTCCCTGCGAGAGAACATTGTTTTCATTTTACTTATTCTTCAGATATTATGGGATCGACCGCAGATGAATTATCTATCTAATGAAAGCCTTTAGAAATATACATTATCTTGAATTCATTCGATAGAACTACTTGAAGATTTCTACATTTGATTATATAATCGGGCCAACAATATAAATATTTACGATGAAGTACAAAACGTAATGTTCTTACCTCCGTCTCATTAACAATAAAATCACAAAATCAATTCACGAGTGCTATTCGATATTTCTGTCGCGCGCAACTCACAGAATGCATGAATACGCTCAGCTTTTTCCATCAAATGCAAAACTTTGTAACTATTCTGGCAAATAGATGGCGAACACAACAATCCTCGCTATATAAAATAAATAGAGAAAGCCGCCCATTGGGATTCGATTACGAGTGGAATCGGCGTCCTGGAGTGGAATCCGGCTCTGCGAAGAGTCGCTCGAATTTGAGGAAAAAAGACAACAGACGGCTTTTTGAGAACGCCCTGAGTTTCAATGTAGTTCTGTACTAGGATACTTAGCTGGGGGAAGGAGGATATCAGTGCAGCAGTTGGGAACCTTAAAACACAAATATAGTATAGTAGATACGAAGAGAGAAATGTCTTCATAGGACTGTCATGTCCCACTACATATAAAATTCCAGAGTAACACATTGAAAAACCTCAATATTGTGTTAAGTAATAATTTTTAACTGATCTACTATTTACTAAAGGCTTTAAAAATATTATTTCTAACGGTGATCACCGATCACGTAGTTAGGCTAATAGAGTTAAGAAAGACGTTCAAGACACATTCGAACTACACAATAGGATTTTCAATCGCGGGCCACGGACAGACGAAATTAAATTAGATTGAATGTATTCTACATCAATTCTACACAAAACTAACTATCGACAACCTTATAATCTGTACAATAAAAGTAATTTAAAACGAAAGAAAAAAGTCCTTATAATAGTACGGCAATTATTGACCCATGACGAAAACACTCTTTTGAATCGTACAAGAATCATTTAAAAAATTGATAAGTTTCATAAATATTTTAAAATCATACTCTACAATAAATATTATATTTCATAAACTATTTCGCATTGAAAATATTGCAACAGAAATGCAGGAATAAGGTGTACAAACTACTGTTCAATTTAAATCAAGAAAGATTTAATAAATAAAAGATAATAAATAAAGATTTAGGACATTATCTCCTGTAAAATACGAACAAACGAATATATTGAAAGTTTTAAAGATATCACAACAAAATCCTTTGTTCAAATATCGCAATCTTTGAAATCAATGATTAGGTGTTAATAGAAATGAAACATTATTGCAACGACTGGCAGAGAAAGGAAGAACGAAAGTAATAAACGTGAGAATACAGACAGAAACTAATAGGTGCGAATCAGACCATATCTATTTAAAATCTTTCAAAATCATTGAAACTACAAACGACGCATTAAATACTATTTAGATTGTGAACCACACGATAAAATATCTGAATTTATATATGATTTTTTCGGTTTAGGGTAACAAACAAGAAAAAAACGTAATACCGCGCTCAGAAAATACGAAATATAAAATATCGAAACTTAATTAACACGAGCTATTCCCTTCGAGAGAATTTGTTTAAATTTTACTGATTCTTCTGACATTATGGGAGAGACCGTAGATGAAGTATCTTTCTAATGAAAGCCTTTAGAAATATACATTATTTCTAATTCATTATATAGAACTACTTGAAGATTTCTACATTTGATTATATAATCGGGCCAACCATAGATATATATCTACGATGGAGTACAAAACGTGGAGTACAGTATGATGGAGTACAAATCGTAATGTTGTTACCTGCGTTTCATTAACTATAAAATCACAAATTCAGTTCACGATCGCTATTCGATATTTCTTTCGCGCGCAACTCACAGAATGCATGAAATACGCTCAGCTTTTTCCATCAAATGCAAAACTTTGTAACTATTCTGGCCAATAGATGGCGAATACGACAATCCTCGCTATATAAAACAAATAGAGAAAACGGCCGGTTGGGATTCGATTACGAGTGGAATCAGCGTCCTGTTGCGATGGGGTGTTATCTTACGGGTGTATTCCCAAACCTCGGCTCTGCGAGGAGTGGCTCGAAATTGAGGAAAGAAAAACAAGATGCGGATTTTTGAGAGCGCCCTGAGTTTCAATGAAGTCCTGTATTATTATATTTAGCTGGGGGCAGGAGGATATCAGTGCAGAAGTTGGGAACCTTAGAACACAAATATGGTATAGTAGATACGAATAGAGAAATATCTTCAGAGGTTTGCCATGTCCCTCTACATATACAATTCCGGAGTACCACATTGAAAAACCTCAAAATTCTGTTTAATAATAATTTTTAACTGATCTATATCATAAGCTCAGAATTTATTGATGAATTTAGGAACAAACTATTTAAAATAGAATCATCGTGTTTATATACAAATCTGGATCACACCTATACTGTTCGTGATTTCCAGCGTACTTCATCGATGCTATGGTTTACGTCTTGATCGCGCAGTGGAATTTGAGCGGTCCAAACAACCTTTGAATGGCATGAAAATAACATTCGAAAGCCTTCAATAGAAAGATTATTAAATTAAACTAAAGGCTAAAAAAATATTATTTCTAACAGTGAATACCGATCACGTAGTTAGGCTAAAAGACGAAATTAAACAGTTAAATTGAATGTATTATATATTAATTCTATACGAAAATAACAATCGACAACCTTATAATCTGTATAATAAAAGTAATTTAAAATGAAAGAAGAAAATTCGTTATAATAGTACGGCAATTATTGACCCATGACGATAACACTCTTTTGCAACGTACAAGTTTGATTGAAAAAAATTGATAAGTTTCAGAAATATTTTAATATCATACTCAACAATAAATTTTATATTTTATAAACTATTTGGCATTGCAAATATTGCAACAGCTATGCAGGAAGACGATGTAGAAAATAGTTTACAATTTAAACAAAGAAACATTTAGGACCTTTTCTTCTGTAAAATACGAAGAAACGAATGTATTGAAAGTTTAAAAAAAATCAAAACAAACATTCTTTGTTCCAAATTTGCAATCTTCAAAATCATTGATTAGGAGTTAATAATAATTCAACATTATTGCAACGACAGGAGGAGAAGGGAATAACGAAAATAATAAACGTGAGAAAACAGACAGAAACTAATAGGTCCGAAATATACCGTATCTATTTTCAATCATTGAATATCATTGAAAATACAAACGACGCGTTGAGTAATATGTAGATTATGAACCACACATAATACATAAAATATCTGAATTGATAGATGATTTTTCGACTTAGGGAAACAAGAGAAAAACGTTATACCTCGCACAGAAATTACAAAATAGAAAATATCGAAACTCAACAATCACGAGCTATTCCCTTCGAGGCAATTTTGTTTTCTATTTACAGCATCTTCAGACATTATTGGATCGACCGTAGATGAAGAATCTATGTTATGATACATTTTAGAAACATACATTATTTCTAATTCATAAACTGACTTACTTGTAGATTTCTGCATTTGATTATATAATCGGACTAACAAGAGACATATTTACGTTGGAGTACAAGACGTAATGTTTTCACCTCCGTATCGTTAACAATAAAATCATAAAATCAATTTACGAAGGCTATTCGATATTTCAGTGGCTCGCAACCCACATAATGCATGAAATACGCCCACCTTTTTCCATTAAATGCAAAACTGTGTAACCATTCTGGCCAATGGCTGCCGAACACGACAATACCCGCAATATAAACCAGTACAGAAAAACGGCTGGTGGGATTTGTTTACGTGTGGAATCTGTGTTCTGTTGCGCTGGGGTGTTATCTTCCGAGTGTATTCCTAAACTTCGGCTCAACGAAGAGAGGCTTGAATTTCAAGTAAAAACACAAGAGGCGGCGTTAGAGATAACGCCCCCAGTTTCAATGAAGTTCCGTACTAGGATAGCTAGCATGGGAGTAGGACAATATCAGTGCAGCAGTTCTGATCCTTAGGAGATAAATATGGTATAGTAGATAGGAATACAGAAATCTGTACATAGGAACGCCATGTCCCTCTACGTTCACAATTCCGGGGTAACACATTCAAAAACGTAAATATTGTGTTAAGTATTAATTTTTATCTTACCTATGTCATAAGTTTAGAATCTATTGATGAATTTAGGAACAAATCTTTTGAAAGATCTTGGTGTTTAGATACAAATCGGGATCACACCTATCCTGTTCATGAAGTGCAGGGTATTTCATGGATGCTATTGTTTACATATTGATCGCACAGTGGATGATGAGATGCCAAAACAAAATTTGAACGGCATGAAATGACAATGCGAAAGCTTGAATAAATATTAAACGGATAATTTATCAAATATGCTAAAGGAAAAAAATATTATTTTTAGCGGTGAAGACAGATCATGTTTTTATGCAAATGGTGTCTAGAAAAATGTTCAAGACATTTTCGAAATACAGAATAGGATTTTCAATTTCTGGCCACGAACAGACGCAATTAAGAGTTAAATTTAATGTATTCTACATCAATTCTATACGAAACTAATAATCGACAACCTAATAATCTGTATAATAAAAGTATTTTGAAACGGAAGGAACAAAGCCGTCATAATAGTACCGAAATTCGAAACTCGTAACGATAAAACTCCATTGAAACGTGGGAGTAACATTGGAAAAATTACTAAGATGTTCCCAAAATATTTTACATTCAATCTCTACAACAATATATCGCTTTTCATAAATTAATATCCATTGCAAATATTACAACAAGATTAAAAGATAAAGACGTAGAAATTAGTGTACAATTACAAGGGAACATTTAGGACATATTCTTCTTTAAAACACGAACAAACGAATATATTAAAAGTTTTAAAGACATCACAACAAACATCCTTTGCTCTCTAATCGCAATCTTGGAAATCATTGATTTTGAGTCAATAATACTTAACATCTTTCAACGACTCCAGAGAAGGGAAGAACGAAAACAATAAACGTGAGAAAACAGACAGAAACTAATAGGTCCGAAATAGACAAAATCTATTTAACATCTTTCAATATCTTTAAAACTAAAAACCACGCATTTAGTAATATACAGATTGTGAACCTCAGGAAAAATATCTGAATTGATACATGATTTTTTTGGCTTAGGGTAATAAACAAGAAAAAACGTAATACCGCACACAGCAAACACGAAATATAAAATATCGAAACTCAATAAACACGAGCTATTCCCTGCGAGAGAACATTGTTTTCATTTTACTTATTCTTCAGATATTATGGGATCGACCGCAGATGAATTATCTATCTAATGAAAGGCTTTAAAAATATACATTATCTTGAATTCATTCGATAGAACTACTTGAAGATTTCTACATTTGATTATATAATCGGGCCAACAATATAAATATTTACGATGAAGTACAAAACGTAATGTTCTTACCTCCGTCTCATTAACAATAAAATCACAAAATCAATTCACGAGTGCTATTCGATATTTCTGTCGCGCGCAACTCACAGAATGCATGAATACGCTCAGCTTTTTCCATCAAATGCAAAACTTTGTAACTATTCTGGCAAATAGATGGCGAACACAACAATCCTCGCTATATAAAATAAATAGAGAAAGCCGCCCATTGGGATTCGATTACGAGTGGAATCGGCGTCCTGGAGTGGAATCCGGCTCTGCGAAGAGTCGCTCGAATTTGAGGAAAAAAGACAACAGACGGCTTTTTGAGAACGCCCTGAGTTTCAATGTAGTTCTGTACTAGGATACTTAGCTGGGGGAAGGAGGATATCAGTGCAGCAGTTGGGAACCTTAAAACACAAATATAGTATAGTAGATACGAAGAGAGAAATGTCTTCATAGGACTGTCATGTCCCACTACATATAAAATTCCAGAGTAACACATTGAAAAACCTCAATATTGTGTTAAGTAATAATTTTTAACTGATCTACTATTTACTAAAGGCTTTAAAAATATTATTTCTAACGGTGATCACCGATCACGTAGTTAGGCTAATAGAGTTAAGAAAGACGTTCAAGACACATTCGAACTACACAATAGGATTTTCAATCGCGGGCCACGGACAGACGAAATTAAATTAGATTGAATGTATTCTACATCAATTCTACACAAAACTAACTATCGACAACCTTATAATCTGTACAATAAAAGTAATTTAAAACGAAAGAAAAAAGTCCTTATAATAGTACGGCAATTATTGACCCATGACAAAAACACTCTTTTGAATCGTACAAGAATCATTTAAAAAATTGATAAGTTTCATAAATATTTTAAAATCATACTCTACAATAAATATTATATTTCAGAAACTATTTGGCATTGAAAATATTGCAACAGAAATGCAGGGATAAGGTGTACAAACTACTGTTCAATTTAAATCAAGAAAGATTTAATAAATAAAAGATAATAAATAAAGATTTAGAACATTATCTCCTGTAAAATACGAACAAACGAATATATTGAAAGTTTTAAAGATATCACAACAAAATCCTTTGTTCAAATATCGCAATCTTTGAAATCAATGATTAGGTGTTAATAGAAATGAAACATTATTGCAACGACTGGCAGAGAAAGGAAGAACGAAAGTAATAAACGTGAGAATACAGACAGAAACTAATAGGTGCGAATCAGACCATATCTATTTAAAATCTTTCAAAATCATTGAAACTACAAACGACGCATTAAATACTATTTAGATTGTGAACCACACGATAAAATATCTGAATTTATATATGATTTTTTCGGTTTAGGGTAACAAACAAGAAAAAAACGTAATACCGCGCTCAGAAAATACGAAATATAAAATATCGAAACTTAATTAACACGAGCTATTCCCTTCGAGAGAATTTGTTTAAATTTTACTGATTCTTCTGACATTATGGGAGAGACCGTAGATGAAGTATCTTTCTAATGAAAGCCTTTAGAAATATACATTATTTCTAATTCATTATATAGAACTACTTAAAGATTTCTACATTTGATTATATAATCGGGCCAACCATAGATATATATCTACGATGGAGTACAAAACGTGGAGTACAGTATGATGGAGTACAAATCGTAATGTTGTTACCTGCGTTTCATTAACTATAAAATCACAAATTCAGTTCACGATCGCTATTCGATATTTCTTTCGCGCGCAACTCACAGAATGCATGAAATACGCTCAGCTTTTTCCATCAAATGCAAAACTTTGTAACTATTCTGGCCAATAGATGGCGAATACGACAATCCTCGCTATATAAAACAAATAGAGAAAACGGCCGGTTGGGATTCGATTACGAGTGGAATCAGCGTCCTGTTGCGATGGGGTGTTATCTTACGGGTGTATTCCCAAACCTCGGCTCTGCGAGGAGTGGCTCGAAATTGAGGAAAGAAAAACAAGATGCGGATTTTTGAGAGCGCCCTGAGTTTCAATGAAGTCCTGTATTATTATATTTAGCTGGGGGCAGGAGGATATCAGTGCAGAAGTTGGGAACCTTAGAACACAAATATGGTATAGTAGATACGAATAGAGAAATATCTTCAGAGGTTTGCCATGTCCCTCTACATATACAATTCCGGAGTACCACATTGAAAAACCTCAAAATTCTGTTTAATAATAATTTTTAACTGATCTATATCATAAGCTCAGAATTTATTGATGAATTTAGGAACAAACTATTTAAAATAGAATCATCGTGTTTATATACAAATCTGGATCACACCTATACTGTTCGTGATTTCCAGCGTACTTCATCGATGCTATGGTTTACGTCTTGATCGCGCAGTGGAATTTGAGCGGTCCAAACAACCTTTGAATGGCATGAAAATAACATTCGAAAGCCTTCAATAGAAAGATTATTAAATTAAACTAAAGGCTAAAAAAATATTATTTCTAACAGTGAATACCGATCACGTAGTTAGGCTAAAAGACGAAATTAAACAGTTAAATTGAATGTATTATATATTAATTCTATACGAAAATAACAATCGACAACCTTATAATCTGTATAATAAAAGTAATTTAAAATGAAAGAAGAAAATTCGTTATAATAGTACGGCAATTATTGACCCATGACGATAACACTCTTTTGCAACGTACAAGTTTGATTGAAAAAAATTGATAAGTTTCAGAAATATTTTAATATCATACTCAACAATAAATTTTATATTTTATAAACTATTTGGCATTGCAAATATTGCAACAGCTATGCAGGAAGACGATGTAGAAAATAGTTTACAATTTAAACAAAGAAACATTTAGGACCTTTTCTTCTGTAAAATACGAAGAAACGAATGTATTGAAAGTTTAAAAAAAATCAAAACAAACATTCTTTGTTCCAAATTTGCAATCTTCAAAATCATTGATTAGGAGTTAATAATAATTCAACATTATTGCAACGACAGGAGGAGAAGGGAATAACGAAAATAATAAACGTGAGAAAACAGACAGAAACTAATAGGTCCGAAATATACCGTATCTATTTTCAATCATTGAATATCATTGAAAATACAAACGACGCGTTGAGTAATATGTAGATTATGAACCACACATAATACATAAAATATCTGAATTGATAGATGATTTTTCGACTTAGGGAAACAAGAGAAAAACGTTATACCTCGCACAGAAATTACAAAATAGAAAATATCGAAACTCAACAATCACGAGCTATTCCCTTCGAGGCAATTTTGTTTTCTATTTACAGCATCTTCAGACATTATTGGATCGACCGTAGATGAAGAATCTATGTTATGATACATTTTAGAAACATACATTATTTCTAATTCATAAACTGACTTACTTGTAGATTTCTGCATTTGATTATATAATCGGACTAACAAGAGACATATTTACGTTGGAGTACAAGACGTAATGTTTTCACCTCCGTATCGTTAACAATAAAATCATAAAATCAATTTACGAAGGCTATTCGATATTTCAGTGGCTCGCAACCCACATAATGCATGAAATACGCCCACCTTTTTCCATTAAATGCAAAACTGTGTAACCATTCTGGCCAATGGCTGCCGAACACGACAATACCCGCAATATAAACCAGTACAGAAAAACGGCTGGTGGGATTTGTTTACGTGTGGAATCTGTGTTCTGTTGCGCTGGGGTGTTATCTTCCGAGTGTATTCCTAAACTTCGGCTCAACGAAGAGAGGCTTGAATTTCAAGTAAAAACACAAGAGGCGGCGTTAGAGATAACGCCCCCAGTTTCAATGACGTTCCGTACTAGGATAGCTAGCATGGGAGTAGGACAATATCAGTGCAGCAGTTCTGATCCTTAGGAGATAAATATGGTATAGTAGATAGGAATACAGAAATCTGTACATAGGAACGCCATGTCCCTCTACGTTCACAATTCCGGGGTAACACATTCAAAAACGTAAATATTGTGTTAAGTATTAATTTTTATCTTACCTATGTCATAAGTTTAGAATCTATTGATGAATTTAGGAACAAATCTTTTGAAAGATCTTGGTGTTTAGATACAAATCGGGATCACACCTATCCTGTTCATGAAGTGCAGGGTATTTCATGGATGCTATTGTTTACATATTGATCGCACAGTGGATGATGAGATGCCAAAACAAAATTTGAACGGCATGAAATGACAATGCGAAAGCTTGAATAAATATTAAACGGATAATTTATCAAATATGCTAAAGGAAAAAAATATTATTTTTAGCGGTGAAGACAGATCATGTTTTTATGCAAATGGTGTCTAGAAAAATGTTCAAGACATTTTCGTAATGCAGAATAGGATTTTCAATTTCTGGCCACGAACAGACGCAATTAAGAGTTAAATTTAATGTATTCTACATCAATTCTATACGAAACTAATAATAGACAACCTAATAATCTGTATAATAAAAGT
>BLKR01006783.1:0-50275 GCA_011170035.1 Teleogryllus occipitalis | reverse complement strand
CCTGGCGAGACTCGAGCCATCAGGTCCGTTCTTCCGTCTGATCACGCAAATTTCGCCACACTCCTTTCACCTCATCTAGCGAAGAAAGGAGGTATTATCTTGGGAGACAAAACAGGCGAGTTGTATTTAGCTCAGTTGCTGCTTTTAAGCTCGACAATTGTTTATATGTAGTAAATCTACCACACGGGACAGCCAGCTTTATTCCCCCTCCGAACAAAGCCGTACGAAGGATGTTTTCGTCCTTAAGATTCCGCGGTTTCGATTGGGTTTGAACTCGCAAACCTTGGTACAACATTCCGGTACACTGTCATACCACCGAATCCGCACATCCGTTCTGGTCACAAAGGATTACTCTCACGGTAGTACTGTCAATTATAGAGCAGTCGGTAACGAGCGCAATTGCAGCGTTTGATGTGTTTTCTCCTTTTTTTCCGCTGTGGCACTTTTTGCGGAGTAGACGTTGATATAAATACAGATTGTCCGGGAAGAAAACGTCAAAAATAAGCTCTTTAGACAACTTTAAGTACATTTGTCTAATAATCTATACTCCGAATAAAAGAAGAATGTGGTTGACAGTTCGGTGTGGAGGGGGGCGGCGTTGCCGCGTACTGCGCGCTCTACCACGTGCTTTGAACAATAAAACGAACAGCTGAGAGAAATCGGGAAAATTTGTAACACGTAAAAGAAAGAAAATAAACAAGGAACTTACATTGTCTCATCCTTCGCCAATTACTCCCAAACGTCGACGCTCAGCCGATAAACTGCAGCACTCCGGATACGCGATTCATTTCGCAGTTCGAACGTGACAACTTAGGGCAAATGGCGATACTTCTGATTCGCTGTTGCCTAGGTTACGGAGCTGACGTCACCATGTTACCGGGAACTGTCAACCACATTCTTCTTTTATTCGGATAATACATGTAATTCTGAATAATATATTTCATATATTTATGTATATACCCGACTTCGCCGGTCAGCTATCGGTGTCCCCCATGCGTGGGCCTAGTTAAATTCCAATGCTGAGGGGTAAGAGCAACATGAGGCGAACATGACGTATTCTCTTCCCCGTAAAATCCGCCTGCTTGGGGTTTTTCATCACACAGCTACAGAACCTGGGACGACATTAAAGGAAAGCTATAACTCCATTTTTGCCTCGACCGGAAATCGAACCCGGGGCAACAGCACCGAAAGCTAGTACGCTGCCCATGAGCCGTGAAAATTTGCATTGCAAAAGCATAAAAGCACCCCAGAATCATGTAAATTGTTAATTAATTATAAAAGAAAGAAATATATTTGTTCAGAAAGAAATAATAATCCTGAATTAAAAAAACACTCGATTTACACAATTCGACTACTTTTTTTATTCCTGGGGCACAGACTGCGCGCGATCTTTCCTTCCTCTTCATTCTCCTATCCTCACCCCTACACGCAGACTACACTACCTCGCATGTCGGGAGACGCGAGCTTAAAGCGTGTACTGGCTGGAGCAATGCTCCACTGCTGGGAGATACCTGGTTGGGAAAAATCTCTTCAAGCCGACGAAAATCGGCGTCGGTTCTCGACACCCAGCAACGGAAGATCTCCGCCACCATCCGCCATAAAACATGCACTATACTTACGGTTAGGGTTGCCCACAACGTTTATGTAAAAGGGAGGACACTCGATAAGCCCCCTCCAAAAACAACAAAAAATAAAACAAAAACCCATCAACACATTTCTGTTTATAAATATTTAATTTGGACAAACATCAGTTCTATTTCTTCTTTCTCTCCATTTGCGATTTAAGTGAAAAGATTCGTTCAGAAAATGCAGATCAGGATGGTCTAAGAGTCTCTTTGTTATTTTAGTCGCTGGCCAGAGACACTATCATGCATATTTGTGTCATGTGTTTGTCAGCGTTCATAAAAAGGAAATTCATGTTTTCTATTCTAAATTAAAGAATAAATGATACAACGTAGCAGATGTTAGTCACGTGATAAAAAAAATGACAACAAATGTTAAAAATTTACTGAAAGAAGGACATTTAAAGTACAAAGGAGGACGAGGGGACAATTAACGTCAATGGAGAACCGTCCTCCCATATTGAGGTCGGTTGGCAACCCTACTTATGGGGTCTGTGACCTTAAATGTGAACGTGCTCGCGGAATCATCAGTCACTTAAAGAACAGAATGACCGAATTTCGTGTAAATTGCAATTGGTTGCAGCTTCGTCAAAAGGACAAAAAGAGTGGAGGCGCCGCTTGCGTCATTCAGTTTTTCCAGCGCAGCGCGCGAAGGAAATCGCCCCTCTCCGCCGCCAGGGGAGCTAGTGACTAATCGTCGCGCTCTGCTAAGCCTCCACTCTTGCCGTGACTCACCGCAGGTGGAGGAAGACCCAGGAAAAGACCGTTTCATTACGCACTGCCCAGGAAGCTGCCTTTGTTCAACTTGTGTTTCCGCCTTGCACGCCGTTTTGCTTTCCGGGATACTTCTGGGGTATTGCTATGCATGGGGGAAAAATCGATATTTTTAAAACATCGATATTTTCGAGTACAAACATCGATATATTAATATCGATGTTTTGATTTCGATGTTTTCATCGGAATATTATATTTGTCCAGAAACATGTTTTTAAAAAAAGTCCCGTGATATAAATAAAATTTCCAGTATCTAAGTACCTTTTTTTGTGGGTTGCTCTCAATCAACTGTCAACGTTGTCGATCCCCAGGCAGCATGAATCCGTTCGTCATTCGCAACCTTTCTCCAGTGTTGTTACCTTTTTTATTTGATTATTTTGTAAATGATAATATCGTTAAATTATATATTGAACCTCGACTGCATACACCAGTGTTTAGAAAATTAAGTTGACAGTCAAATTTAAGGTAGAATATACTTGAAACTAACAGTGACGTGTCGTGAATCACATTGGAACCAGGACATTTTACTACGTTGATTTGTGAATGAATGAATGAAAAAAATACCAAAAGACAGTGTCCTTAATGAAAATGAATAAACGGAAAAATACCAAAACACTCCTATGTGTCCTTAAATTTTATTTTCTTCCTTACTTTTTATTTTCGTCTTTTCTTTCTTCGATACACATTACTAGCACATTTCTTTTACGTGACCAAACAATAAAATATAACTCGTTTAATTAAGTATTATACTTAAAAATTTGGTTTGGTAAACATTGAATTGTTGAAGCATGACCCAAGTTTATGATTGGATCTTCTTACCCGACTGTACAATAGATGTTTAATGGGAGAAGAATTACCAAAGGACTTCAGAAAAGGATATATCCCTAACATCTACGAGAAATGTGATAGGAAACAGTGTGCGAACTATAGAGGTATAACTGTCCTTAGCAACATTGCCCGAGTGTATGGGAAAATTATTAAAAATCCGACTGGATAGACACCTCATTGATGTTCATTCATGCACGCACCAATTACTGAGACTAACGGAAAATATTGCCGAGAGTTTTCATCAAAAGAAGCATACAGTAGCAATTTTCTTAGACATTGCACAGGGATCTGGCACGCAGGACTAATGTATAAATTATGTAGTCTGGGAGTCCCTGATTACATCCAAAAAATAATCAATAGCTTTCTTTCAAACAGAAATTTCATAGTAAAAGTCAATGAAACATTATCAACCCCTCGGAACATATCAGCAGGATTACCACAGGGATCAGTACTCTCTCCAACTTTATTTAACATTTACACCTCAGATATCCCACGAATGCCAGATACCAAATTAGCTCTCTTCGCTGATGACACAGCCTTATTCACTGCTCACGAAGACATTCTCATAGCCCAAGATCGAATACAAAATAATCTTGATGAATTAATATCGTGGACAGATCAGTGGAGAATAAAAACCAATCCAGAAAAATGCCAAGCCAAAATATTCACACTCCGTAGACCAAAAACTCCCCCCAACTTAACAATCAACTGCAGCCCAATTCAATGGAATAATAGTCCAATTAAATATCTTGGTGTGCTTTTCGATAAAAGATTAACGTGGAAACCCCACATCCATGCACTAGTAAATAAAGCCCAAGGGAAAATATCAAAATTATACCCACTTATAAACAGAAAATCCTCATTAAAAATTGAATGTCAGCTGACTATATTTAAATCAATCATTTTACCTGCCTTAACATATGCTTGTCCTGTTTGGGGAAGCGCAGCACCCTCATCAATAGAGAAACTTCAGACGGTACAAAACAAATGTCTTAGAAAAATCATACAAGCACCGTGGTTTATACCCAATACCCAGATCCATAGGGAACTACGTATGGATTTAATAAAAAATCACATCGCTTCAGTTTCAAAAATTTTCTATACTACACTTAACACCTCTCACTTAACAAATAAATTCAACCTAGGACGAAACGCTATCCAACTTTGCCGAATCCAATCCAAATTCCCAAAAAACAAATTTCGCCCCCCATAAGAATATATATATTAAAAAAGTCAAATAGATAGCCTAATATTAAACAAAATAAATTTTAAATAAACTCCAACCAAGTCCATCCAAAATCAAACACCTTACAAACGGAGCAGCGATATAAAGCTCAATAAGTCAAGGATGCCCATTCCTAAACATTGATAATATTCATGTATTCAAGCCCTTGAAAGGCCTCACGGCCGAACAAGAAGAAAATAAATGAAAAAAAATTGATGTCGAGGAACAGAGCGGCTTCCGAGCGGGGCGCTCATGTATTGATAACGTCTTTAGTATTAGACAGGTAACCGACAAACGTCTCGCCCATAACTTGGAGACGCACCTTGTGTTTATAGATCTGCGTAAGGCCTATGACACTGTTCCATTATGTAGGCTCTCGATGGCAATGGAGAAACAAAAATGCAAATACGCAATTGATTCGAGACGTTAAACATTTGTACTTAATATAAGGCCAAATAAAAGTAGGGAGAAACGTTTCAGCACCATTTTCAATAAATAAAAGTTTACGACAGGGGTGCTGTGTCACCCCGACTTTGTTTAAAGTATATGAATGAAGTCCTGAGAAGATGGAGGAAGAAATGTAGTAATCTATATATTTAAAAAAATAAGTATTCTGCCTTGGCTTCGTTTAGAGCTTCTACTGAACCGATTGTAGTATTTTTTCCTTTAAATGAAAGAATGTGATTCCTAGATGTGTTATCAGATACTGTTAGTGTTGATTCACCAACATTTACGGTGTAAATTAATTAATTAAATCATTCTTTAATAGTACGCTTATCAATAGTCAATTGTTTTCTTCCAAAGCTGCTTCATGGTAGCGCTGCTTGATGTTTTGTTTTAATTGTTGAGATTTGTTTACAATACGTCAAGGTTTTGTTTCGGTGTAATAATTGCATTATGGTGTTGATAGTTGGCATGTATTTGCTTTTGTGGTGTATTTTGTAGAGAACATTTGGACAGTGGGTTTTGCTCGATTGTACTGAAGTAGTGAAGTTGTACACAGTTTATGTCGAATTCCGAATCGTGGCCCACGCGCCCCAAAAGACGCAAACGTACATTAAGTGGACGCAGGGAAAGAGAGAGTCAGCGTAGAAGTCGTGTTAGTGAGGTCATTTCGTTCTCTGTTGGGTCGTTGTCTATGAAATGTCAGTTTTGTTCTGCTTTGTACTTCGCGTGTGAGAGAAATTCTGCAAACGAGTTTACTCTGTGTTGATTAAATGGAAAAATAAGTTTACCTTCGAGCAATATGCCAGAAGAAATCAAAGTTGTTTATAGATGACACATCAAAAACCTTTAGAAATAATATTCATCAGTATAATAGTGCTCTTTCTTTTGTGTCATTTGGTGCCGATATTGCATTGCCACCTGGTCGTGGGCAATCATTACCATACCACCAAGTCATGTTCAAAATTTTGGAAACTCCACATCACAAAATATCTTCGTTATACCCTGAAGATCCAAACAACGCAACATATTGTGAACATTAGTCTGGGCACAGTATTTTACATTTATCTCAGATCTCACCGTCAAATTTTGACGGGTTCTCACTAGTATGGGTATTAAAATTGGTGACTATGTTATTCTCTGTACACTTCGCAGATGATCAGGTGTTGTTCGCTGAAGATGAAGACGATGCTCTCTATACATGCTGTGGAAATTATATGAAGAGTACTCGGAATGGGGCTTAGAAGTTGACCTTATCAAGACTGAGTATATGCTAAAGGTCTGAAACTGGATGATGGTTCGGAAGTAAAACCCCATGAAAAATTCACATACCTGGGTGCAGAAGTAAATGCAAATGAAGGCAGTTCGTAAGATATTAGAAACAGAATTGCAAAAGGTAGAGTGGCTATAAGACAACTACATCCACTGATATGGAAAGATAAATTAAGTAAGAGTGTAAAGAGAATATTGTATAAGACTGTTGTAGAGAATATTGCGCTTTATAGGTCTGAGGTATGGGAAATAACAAAAAAGAGCAAACAAAAATTAACAGCAATGGAAATGGACTTCTGGCGCCGAAGTTGTGGACAGACTTTAATGGATAAAATTAAGAACGAAGAAATTAGACGTGAAGCGGAAGTAAGTTTTGATATAATTGACACCATAGAAATGAAAAGACTAAAGTGGTATGAGCACATGCAAAGAATGAATGAAGAACGCCGACCCAAAATACTGTGGAAATGGCAACTAGCTACCCATCGAAGAAGAGGAAGACCTAGACTCACTTGGGGAGGAGTAGAAGAGGCAATGATAAAAAGAGGATTGAGAAATGAAGACTACACCGATAGAGAGATGTAGAGGCTGGGATGCGAGAGACATCCTAGGGTGTAATATAACTCGTCATACTACTACTATACTACTATTTAAAAATGGAAACAGGAAGGAAAAATACCAGCTTTTTCATCATTCATTAAAACAACGATATTTTTATCAATGTTTTCATCAATATCGAAAACATTTTGATGATGTTTTGATGGTTTTCTAATTGATGTTAGAAATATCGATGTACGTTTTGCTAACAGTTGCCATCACTAGGTATTATGCATCTAATTTGATTTGATTTATTTAGTGAAAGAAGAGTAAAACTTAATATGACATATGAGAAAGTATCACCTGCGTAGGTTTTTATGAGCTCCAGAATCTCTTCCCAACATTTTAACTACAAAGAGTTGAAAGATGAATTTAAATAATAATAATAATATTAATATTAATAATAATAATAATAATAATAATACAGACAACCCTCATTAGCACGAACTCGCAAACCACGAAAATCGCCATTACAGTAACACGGACATTTTCAGTAATCTGATACGACGAACTTTTATACCACGAATTCCGATTATTTCCGATCCTTGAAATTCATGTTAATGAGGATTTACTGTAATAAGATATACAATTAGAAAAAGCGCGAGTTTAATAACATTTCAAAACTAAACATTTACGCTTCCGAGATATAGAAAACTTATTTTAATCGGTAAGCGCAGATTTCGTGTTTTTTTTTTTATTTTTTATTTTTTTTTTTGCATTGCTAACAAATTAGTTACACACTTTCGGCTCTACTCCTACCACTACTAGCAAAAGGAGACCTCAACTAAATGTGCTCATAGTGAGGTTGCATGTATGACCAGAAGCAAAGAGAAGGGCCATCTCAGCATCTGCCCAATGGAACAAGGAAACTGGACAAGAACCTGACCGAGTTGAGAGATATTGACCGGGAAGCTGAAGTACATTAAAGTATGTTAACACTTTTTTAATTATACAATACAAATGTGAATTATTTACATATAATTGTTAAAATAAACCTAATTTTTCTGTTTGCTGATCAGTATATTCTCTAACTGTATAGAAACAGTTATGTAACAGAAAATGTTCTACTTTTAACATACATTTGTGAACCGATTTTAATTGTGTAATATCATCTGAAAATGTGTTATTGAGTAACGTTTTATATGTAGACATCTTGTAGTGAGTTGTTGATACTGACATCTGTTGAATGCGATTTCTACGACGTGGGTTTCTACGACGATTTCTACGACGTTTCTACTGTTATAAATAACAGTATTGCATGACAATATGTTCCCATCCTCAAAGTAAGCTCTGGAAAAAATTACAGATTCGTAACTAAGCACGCAAAGAAATAGTATCAACTAAGCTTCATGAAGAAAGGCTTGCAGGAATCATGTGGATGATTTTATATTATTCGAATAATTTTTTCTGCAATCCACATTAGGCAGTAGGCACGGCAAAGTGTTGTACTGATCGATACCAATAAACATTCCATTGTGGTGAAGTAGAGAAAGAATTATTGTTATTATAATTATTATTAATATTATCACTATTATTATTATTATCAATATTATTTACGTATCGGAAATTTCTAACCATGCTACACGTTCTCTCCCCAGGCCCAGGCGGCCGGCTACTCTGATCAGTTGTTTTCCGTGGTTTCTCCCCTATTGATCTTCGTGGTTCCTAGCCCTTCAGAGGAGTTGCTGCTGTTCAGTTGAATGGTAAAAATAATGAAAACGTGGAGGTGCCGGGGTTTGAACCCGGGACTTCTCACACGCGAAGCGAGCGCTCTACCACTGAGCTACACCCCCAGTTGGTCCTTTCGGTTCCTAGCCCTTCAGAGGAGTTGATGCTGTGCAGTTGAATGGTAATAAATAATGAAAACGTGGAGGTGCCGGGGATTGAACCCGGGACTTCTCACATGCGAAGCGAGCGCTCTACCACTGAGCTACACTCCTTGCTTGTCCTTAAGGTTCCTAGCCCTTCAGAGGAGTTGCTGCTGTTCAGTTGAATGGTAAAAATAATGAAAACGTGGAGGTGCCGGGGTTTGAACCCCGGACTTCTCACATGCGCTCTACCACTGAGCTACACCCCCTGTTTGTCCTTAAAGTTCCTAGCCCTTCAGAGGAGTTGATGCTGTTCAGTTGAATGGTAAAAATAATGAAAACGTGGAGGTGCCGGGGTTTGAACCCGGGACATCTCACATGCGAAGCGAGCGCTCTACCACTGAGCTACACTCCCTGTTGGTCCTCGAAGTTCCTAGCCCTTCAGAGGAGTTGCTGCTGTTCAGTTGAATGGTAAAAATAATGAAAACGTGGAGGTGCCGGGGTTTGAACCCGGGACTTCTCACATGCGAAGCGAGCGCTCTACCACTGAGCTACACCCCCTGTTGGTCCTTAGGTTCCTAGCCCTTCGGAGGAGTTGCTGCTGTTCAGTTGAATGGTAAAAGTTATGAAAACGTGGAGGTGCCGGGGTTTGAACCCGGGACTTCTCACATGCGAAGCGAGCGCTCTACCACTGAGCTACACTCCCTGTTGGTCCTCGAAGTTCCTAGCCCTTCAGAGGAGTTGCTGCTGTTCAGTTGAATGGTAAAAATTATGAAAACGTGGAGGTGCCGGGGTTTGAACCCGGGACTTCTCACATGCGAAGCGGTCTACCACTGAGCTACACCCCCTGTTGGTCTTTGAGGTTCCTAGCCCTTCAGAGGAGTTGCTGCTGTTCGGTTGAATGGTAAAAAATAATGAAAACGTGGAGTGCCTGGGTTTGAACCCGGGACTTCTCACATGCGAAGCGAGCGCTCTACCACTGAGCTACACCCCCTGTTGGCCCTCGAGGTTCCTAGCCCTTCGGAGGAGTTGCTGCTGTTCAGTTGAATGGTAAAAGTTATGAAAACGTGGAGGTGCCGGGGTTTGAACCCGGGACATCTCACATGCGAAGCGAGCGCTCTACCACTGAGCTACACTCCCTGTTGGTCCTCGAAGTTCCTAGCCCTTCAGAGGAGTTGCTGCTGTTCAGTTGAATGGTAAAAATAATGAAAACGTGGAGGTGCCGGGGTTTGAACCCGGGACTTCTCACATGCGAAGCGAGCGCTCTACCACTGAGCTACACCCCCTGTTGGTCCTCGAGGTTCCTAGCCCTTCGAGGAGTTGCTGCTGTTCAGTTGAATGGTAAAAGTTATGAAAACGTGGAGGTGCCGGGGTTTGAACCCGGGACTTCTCACATGCGAAGCGAGCGCTCTACCACTGAGCTACACCCCCTGTTGGTCCTGGAGGTTCCTAGCCCTTCAGAGGAGTTGCTGCTGTTCAGTTGAATAGTAAAATTATGAAAACGTGGAGGTGCCGGGGTTTGAACCCGGGACTTCTCACATGCGAAGCGAGCGCTCTACCACTGAGCTACACCCCCTGTTGGTCCTCGAGGTTCCTAGCCCTTCCGAGGAGTTGCTGCTGTTCAGTTGAATGGTAAAAATTATGAAAACGTGGAGGTGCCGGGGTTTGAACCCGGGACTTCTCACATGCGAAGCGAGCGCTCTACCACTGAGCTACACCCCCTGTTGGTCCTCGAGGTTCCTAGCCCTTCAGAGGAGTTGCTGCTGTTCAGTTGAATGGTAAAAATTATGAAAACGTGGAGGTGCCGGGGGTTTGAACCCGGGACTTCTCACATGCGAAGCGAGCGCTCTACCACTGAGCTACACCCCCTGTTGGTCCTGGTGGTTTCTAGCCCTTCAGAGGAGTTGCTGCTGTTCAGTTGAATGGTAAAAATTATGAAAACGTGGAGGTGCCGGGGTTTGAACCCGGGACTTCTCACATGCGAAGCGAGCGGTCTACCACTGAGCTACACCCCCTGTTGGTCCTCGAGGTTCCTACCCCTTCAGAGGAGTTGCTGCTGTTCAGTTGAATGGTAGAAGTTATGAAAACGTGGAGGTGCCGGGGTTTGAACAGGGACTTCTCACATGCGAAGCGAGCGCTCTACCGCTGAGCTACACCCCCTGTTGGTCCTCGAGGTTCCTAGCCCTTCAGAGGAGTTGCTGCTGTTCAGTTGAATGGTAATAAATATTGAAAACGTGGAGGAGCCGGGGTTTGAACCCGGGACTTCTCACATGCGAAGCGAGCGCTCTACCACTGAGCTACACCCCCTGTTGGTCCTCGAGGTTCCTTGCCCTTCAGAGGAGTTGCCGCTGTTCAGTTGAATGGTAAAAGTTATGAAAAGGTGGAGGTGCCGGGGTTTGAACCCGGGACTTCTCACATGCGAAGCGAGCGCTCTACCACTGATCTACACCCCCTGTGGGTCCTGGAGGTTCCTAGCCCTTCAGAGGAGTTGCTGCTGTTCAGTTGAATGGTAAAAATTATGAAAACGTGGAGGTGCCGGGGTTTGAACCCGGGACTTCTCACATGCGAAGCGAGCGCTCTACCACTGAGCTACACCCCCTGTTGGTCCTCGAGGTTCCTAGCCCTTCAGAGGAGTTGCTGCTGTTCAGTTGAATGGTAAAAATTATGAAAACGTGGAGGTGCCGGGGTTTGAACCCGGGACTTCTCACATGCGAAGCGAGCGCTCTACCACTGAGCTACACCCCCTGTTGGTCCTCGAGGTTCCTAGCCCTTCAGAGGAGTTGCTGCTGTTCAGTTGAATGGTAAAAATTATGAAAACGTGGAGGTGCCGGGGTTTGAACCCGGGACTTCTCACATGCGAAGCGAGCGCTCTACCACTGAGCTACACCCCCTGTTGGTCCTTTCGGTTCCTAGCCCTTCAGAGGAGTTGCTGCTGTTCAGTTGAATGGTAAAAATTATGAAAACGTGGAGGTGCCGGGGTTTGAACCCGGGACTTCTCACATGCGAAGCGAGCGCTCTACCACTGAGCTACACCCCCTGTTGGTCTTCGAGGTTCCTAGCCCTTCAGAGGAGTTGCTGCTGTTCAGTTGAATGGTAAAAATTATGAAAACGTGGAGGTGCCGGGGTTTGAACCCGGGACTTCTCACATGCGAAGCGAGCGCTCTACCACTGAGCTACACCCCCTGTCGGTCCTCGAGGTTCCTAGCCCTTCAGAGGAGTTGCTGCTGTTCAGTTGAATGGTAAAAATTATGAAAACGTGGAGGTGCCGGGGTTTGAACCCGGGACTTCTCACATGCGAAGCGAGCGCTCTACCACTGAGCTACACCCCCTGTTGGTCCTTTCGGTTCCTAGCCCTTCAGAGGAGTTGATTCTGTTCAGTTGAATGGTAATAAATAATGAAAACGTGGAGGTGACGGGGTTTGAACCCGGGACTTCTCACATGCGAAGCGAGCGCTCTACCACTGAGCTACACCCCCTGTTGGTCCTCGAGGTTCCTAGCCCTTCAGAGGAGTTGCTGCTGTTCAGTTGAATGGTAAGAATTATGAAAACGTGGAGGTGCCGGGGTTTGAACCCGGGACTTCTCACATGCGAAGCGAGCGCTCTACCACTGAGCTACACCCCGTGTTGGTCTTTGAGGTTCCTAGCCCTTCAGAGGAGTTGCTGCTGTTCAGTTGAATGGTAAAAATTATGAAAACGTGGAGGTGCCGGGGTTTGAACCCGGGACTTCTCACATGCGAAGCGAGCGCTCTACCACTGAGCTACACCCCCTGTTGGTCCTTTCGGTTCCTAGCCCTTCAGAGGAGTTGAGGCTGTTCAGTTGAATGGTACTAAATGAAAACGTGGAGGTGCCGGGGTTTGAAATAGGGAGGACATTCCTGTGTTAAGAGATGCAAATGAAAACAAAATTACAGAGAGCAATGACAAAGCGGAACTCTATTTTTTTTTGTTCGGTATTTGCACCAAAAAATGACGTATCTCTTTTGAACGGGTCGGGAGAAACAATGATTACTAGACCACGTTATTTTCGAAAAAGAATAGCGATTATTGGATTGATTGATTTTTTCGTGTTTCCGGGTGCGTCAACTGCTTCGGTCATTAGTCCCGTTTGTATAGTGCATGTTTTTTTCTCGGGAGATGGCGGTGATTTCCCCCGCTGGATGGCGAGATCCGGCACCGACCTACCGTCGGCTAGTGGGGTTTCCCCCTAACCAGGACTCTCCCACCAGCGGGGCACCGCCCCAGTCAGGACAAGCTCTAAGCTCCCGACCGGTCTCCCGGAATATGTGGTAGTGTAGTGCATGTTAGTGTGCGTGTGTTGAAGGGGAAAGGATAGGACAAGAAAGAGGAAGGAAAGATCGCGCACGGTCCGTGGCCCGCTTGGTAGGGTACTGCTCCGGCTTTCGCCTGGTGTTGATCGGAGAAACCACGGAAAACTACCGATCAGAGTCGGCCGCTAGAATTCTCCTCCAGACAGCGACTGAATTCGATCTAGCTGAAAAGCTATTGTCGAAAATCCTGACGTCGTCAGGACTCGAACCTAGGACCTCCCGGTTAGAGGCGCTGCAGTGACATCAGTTGATGCACTGAGCTACTGCTACCGGTCGATTATTGGAAAGAATAAATCAGTGGGACCGGACGATATTTTGGGGGAGACTTATTGAAAGCAGGAGGAAGGAGGAAGAAAGGAGCAAGCCATGATTCCGTATCTGTTACGACTTTTTGATATTACCTTAAGTAATTCAAGTATTCCTCAGGATTGGAAAGAAGCATTTGTAGTTCCCATTAATAAGTGTGGGTCTCGAACAGAAGTTAAAAATTATCGGCCAGTTAGTCTAACAACAGTTGTCTGTAAGCAGATGGAGCATCTAATCGCTGAGTACATTAGAAACATTTGGAGTAAAGAAAATTGGCTATTTGGGGAGCAGCATGGCTTCAGAAAGTGAAAGTGAAACAATAGCTTTTGCGAAGATATCGCGGATGCACTAGATGAGGGTGATAGAATCGATGCGGCGGTAATAGACTTTACGAAGGCTTTTGATCTTGTCTCCCATGATAGACTTCATAAAGAACTAGACAGAATAGGGCTAGACTCGAGAGTGATACTACGGATTAAGGGTTTTCTAAATAACCGCCACCAACGAGTGAGGGTGGGAAACAGCCTATCGGTTAGTGTAACGTCTGGGGTTCCGCAGGGGAGTGTACTTGGACCTTTATTATATTTCGTGTGCGTAAATGGCATAGGAGAAGGAATAGGCTCAAAAATTAAATTTTTGCGGACGACTGCCTTATTTACAGAACGAAAGAGAACATATCGGATCAGGATAAATTACAGCGAGACTTGCGAGGCAAGAAAATTCCACAGGTAACTAGTTGTAAATATCTGGGGGTGATAATTAATGAACAACTTGGAGGGGGAGCACGTCAACTTTACTGTTGGGAAGGCATGGGAATCTTTACACTTTGTAATGCGAGAGTTAAGGAAGGGAAGCAGTAAATCAAGAGAACTAGCAAACACAACCATTGTGCGCCCGGTGTTAGAGTAAGGGGTTAAAATACGCCGTGTTGGGATCCATATAGAAAGGGAGAAATAAACTCCATCGAAAGAGTTCAGAAAGTAGCAGCAAAATTTGTTTGTCAAAATTTGTTCTACTTACCTAAAACCACAAACCACCTAATAATAAATTACAAATTCACTCCCCTTCGAAATTCGTTAGGAAATATTTCTAATGAAGTTTCGTCATGGGCATCATTGGCGAGCCGTAGGGAAAAAAGCAAGGTTGTGTATATTTTACAAAGCGTTAGGGAAAAATCCGGCATGGAGTGAAATTCAGGAAAGAATGCATGAACCCGTCTACTTAGCACGTCACGACCATATTGAAAAAAATAGGTCCAAGGAAACAGAGAAGTGATGTTGGAAAATACTCTTTTGTAAATAGGACTATTGAGTCATGGAATAGCTTGCCTGCAGCACTAATGGAAACTTTTCCCAGAAACATCAACACTTTTAGGAGAAGATAAAATTCTACTAATAGTGTAAGGGATTTGATCATTAGTCTGTAAAGGTCCTCTGCATTTAGTAGGCATGCCTTAAACGGAGTGATTTTGTTCTGTGTATTGAATTGTATGTATTTTTGTATTCATTATATTATGGTATTAGATGTATAGTAAGTGTAAAGAATTTGCCACCAGGTTTAATGCCCAAAGCAAATTAAATAAATTATCTATTTAGCATTCACGTAAACCCTTTGGCAGTCGAGTAAACCCATAATTATCATAGCATTATTCTGCCGTGCTTCTTAGTTTTTATTGTATCGTATTTTATTTTAACCGCGCGCAGATGATTTTCTCCGCCATACATTACATACAGTTTTTAACTTCTTTTTACTAAATAAATAAATATCTAAATAAACCATTCAGTAATCAATATTTTTGTATTTAAACTGTAGGGAGGGTAATATAATTATTTGTAGTCCAGATGAAACCAACTGAAGCTTCGCCACTGCCATGACTGAAGACAGTGGCGATTCCGAGGGGGGGGGGACTTGTAGGGCATACGCCCCCTCCCAAAAGGACAAGAGGGGGCGTTTCGTTTGTTACCTTCATTTCACAAAACTGATTTAAATATTAATGTTAAAATAATGTAATTATTTAAAAAATAATATTGTATAGTATTACAAACACTACAACTCTAACATAGCATATAATAACCAATGTATATTATTTAACAAAAATCTGTGATGGCCTCCTCCAAAATAATCAGATGTATCCGTCCGTGACTGAAGGCCTCCTTGGCCGCCCACCATTTTGACCCCCCTGCGATCAGCCACCCCTCCCGCACAGCGCATGCGCGGTGGCTGTGCGCAGGGGAGGGCGACGGCGCAGGCGCCGGGCGCGCGCCAATGGCAGCCCACCAGCGGAGGCCACGCCCCCTTGGCTTCCGCGCGGGAGGGGGGGTGCTCCATTCGGGCGAGGGTGCGTAATTGCAAATCACCAACTATACAGGAAGGAGACTCAACGCCGGTGGCGGGGGTATGTTTATAAATGCATCATTAGGGTACTGCTCCGGCATTCGCCTGATGTTGACCGGAGAAACCATGAAAATCTATCGATCAGAGCAGCCGGTCGCTAGAATTCGCCTCCAGGCAGATATTGAATTCGACCCAGCTGTTCTACTTACCTAAAACCATAAACCACCTAATAATAAATTACAAATTCGCTCCAAATGTCGCTTCAGGGACGGGTTTGTGGGTATGGAAGAGGCGGCTGGGTGATTGTGGCGAGGCGGAACTTGGAGGATGTAGTGATGCGTGGTGAGGCGGCTGGGTGTGTGTGGCGGGGTGGCTCTGCGACTGTGAGGGGCGGGGACGGTTGTGAGTGTATGGCGGGGAGGTGCATTGCTGATGGCTGTGGGTGGTTGTGATGGAGCGTGGTGGGGACGGCGGGATGTGTAGGACAGGGAGTTGCGAATCAGGACATTGCTGGGTGGGTGTGGAGGACAGCTGTGGGTGGGTGTGGTGGAGCGAGGACGGCTGGGGAAGTGTGGCGGGGCAACGTTTGGCGAGGACGTGACTGCGCGTGAGGCGGGGACGGCTGGATGGTTTGGCGTGGCGTGGCGTGACGTGACGTGGCGTGGCGTGGCGTGACGTGGCGTGGCGTGGCGTGGCGTGGCGTGGCGTGGCGTGGCGTGGCGGGGCGTGGCGGGGCGTGTGTGGGGAGTGGCGTGGCGGAAGTGGCTCTGCCGCCTCCGGCGCCAAGGCGAGCAGGTGGCGCGTCCTTCGGAGGCAGACAGCGCCCAACCTTCCCCTCCCCGCATCTACCTGCCACGCCTTCTTCGCGCATTCCTGCTTCCCGCGGACGCCGCTACGCCTTTATCGTCGCACTCACTCAGGGTGTGAGACATTTCATTCCCTGCTCGTGGTGTAGTGGTCTTTGCGCCCCATTTCTTCTTTGGGGGCAGACAAATTTTCCCCAGAATGAGCCACAGACAGTCTGCTAAACAAGTGAACATCACATGTAATTCAGACCAGTATCTCTCCGCCGCTACAACCGTTCAGTCACGCCTCTTCGTAAAGTGTTTATGGCTCGTGTGAAAGAACTCCCCATGCAGAAGTCTTAAGATTGATTGATTTTCTCGTGTTTCCGGGCGGGTCAACTGCTTTGGTCATTACTCCCGTTAGTGTAATTCGTTTTTTTCTCGGGAGATGGCGGTGATCTTCCTCCGCTGGATGGCGAGTTCCGGCGCCGACCTACCGTCGGCTAGTGGGGTTTCCCCCTAACCAGGACTCTCCCACCAGCGGGGCACCGCCCCAGCCGGGACAAGCTCTAAATTCCCGACCGGTCTCCCTGAGTATGTGTTAGTGTAGTGCATGTTAGTGTAAGTGTGTGTGTGTAAGGGGAGAGGTTACGACAAGGAAGAGGAAGGAAAAATCGCGCGCAGTCCGTGGCCCGTTTGTTAGGATACTGCACCGGCATTCGCCTTGTGTTGATCGGAGAAACCACTGAAACTAGCGATCAGAGCAGCCGGCCGCTAGAATTCTCCTCCAGACAGTGACTGAATTTGACCTAGCTGAAAAGCTAGTGTCGAAAATCCTGCCGACGTCAGAACTCGAACCTAGGACCCGAGTTTCGCTTAGGTATACGCACGTACGTGAGTCAACGACATATTTAAATTTAATTACGTATGTGGGAAATCTCATAACATGCTCTCACAATCAGTGAAAGAAAACTGCCACCAATATATATATATATATATAGAAAGCTCGCTACGCAACAACACAATAGTCGGAAACACGTGCACCAGTACGCATCTCATATTCAAGTCTCGGCTAAAAAAAATCATAGTATTTATCAAACAAAAAGTAAACTCAATATAATGTTTATAGAAAAAAAGAATTCTTACAGAAGAGCACATAACACTGCCCTTCCTAATTTCAAATATTTCTCGCTGCGCACTATATTTTTGTCGGAGGACATCACGAAAGGACGCGTCGAAACCTTTTACAAGTTAGCCAACTACAAACCAACGAACGCAGGAAGCGAGTCTAATGGGCTCAAGAACACAACGACCACAAAAGTTTCAGTTACGTTGCCAGCACTAGCTGTAATTTTGGCCCATTCTTAGGAAAATTTTTGGAAAAGGAGAGGCACAGCAGAGGTATATCTACGATAAACGGACAAGCATGGCCCGTGTCATGACTGCCTCACTAAGAGGTGCTATTTAGAGAATACCCACTAAAACAAATAACAATCTTAATTCGATGTATTCTAATATAAGCGTAAATTCTTTATATGTCAGGGGCGAACGCATACCTAGGGACGGCCCTAGGATACAAGGATTCAAAAATCAGTCGATCCATGTGAAATTTGTTGTGGACATACGGTGTTCGCGGCAGGAACTCTGGGATTCTATTCATTCGTAAAAAATATTTCATTTTATTTCTTATAATATTATTTTTATAAAAGCTTAATGCACTACCGCTGAGCTATTGTGGCTCCTCTTTCGCGTCAATTCCCTCTCTTAAATTCTTGTTAATTCAGTTAAAGATAATAAAACTCTCGCACGAACAGGGGATTAAACCCAGGACCCTTAGGTTAAAAACCTAATGCTCTACCGCTGAGCTTTTTGGACTCGTCTGTTGCGTGAATTCCCTCTCTTAATTCTGGTTTATTCGGTTGAAGAATATAAAACTCCTTTTCGGGCGAGACTTTTATGATTTTAAACTGAATAAACAGGTATTTAAGAGAGGTAATTCACGCTACAGGGGAGACCGATTAGCGCAGCGATAGAGCATTAGCATTTTAACCAAAGGGTCCAGGGTTCAATCCCCTGTTCGGGCGATAGTTTTTTATTCTTATATCGAATAATAAAGTATTTAAGAGAGGAAATTTTCGTGTCAGAGGAGCCCGAATAGCTCATCGGTAGATTTTAGGCTTTTAACCTAAGGGTCCGGGGTTCAATTCCCTTTTCGGGCGAGAGTTTTACTATCTTAAACTAAATAAACAAGAATTTAAAAGAAAGAATTCACGCGACCGAGGAACCCGAATAGCTCAGCTGTAGAGCATTAGGCTTTTAAACTAAGGGCCTTGGGTTCAATCCCGTGATGAGGCGAGAGTTTTATTATGTTAAACAAAATAAACAAGAACCTAAGAGAGAGCATTCACGAGACAGAAGACCCCGAGTAGCTCAGCGCTATAGAATAAGGCTTTTAACCTAAGGGTCCAGGGTTCAATCCCCTGTTCGGGCGAGAGTTTTATCGTCATTAACCGAATAAACAAGAACTTAAGAGAGAGCATTCACGAGACAAGGGACCCCGAGTAGCTAAGAGGTAGAGCATTAGGCTTCTAACCTAAGGGTCCAGGGTTTTATCCCCTGTTCGGGTGAGAGATTTATCATCTAAAACCGAACAAACAAGAATTTAAGAGAGGGAAATCTCGAGACAGGGCAGCCCGAGTAGCTCAACGGTAGAGCATTAGACTTTTAACCTAAGGGTCAAGGGATCAATCCCCTGTTCGGGCGAGAGTTTTATATTCCTAAACCGAATAAACAAGAATTTAAGAGAGGGCATTCACAAGAGAGAGGAGCCCGAATAGCTCAGCGGTAAAGTATTAGGATTTTAACCTAAGGGTCCAGGCATCAATCCCCTGTTCGGGCGAGAGTTTTATATTCCTAAACCGAATAAACAAGAATTTAAGAGAGGGCATTCACAAGAGAGAGGAGCCCGAATAGCTCAGCGGTAAAGTATTAGGATTTTAACCTAAGGGTCCAGGCATCAATCCCCTGTTCGGGCGAGAGTTTTATATTCCTAAACCGAATAAACAAGAATTTAAGAGAGGGCATTCACAAGAGAGAGGAGCCCGAATAGCTCAGCGGTAAAGTATTAGGATTTTAACCTAAGGGTCCAGGCATCAATCCCCTGTTCGGGCGAGAGTTTTATATTCCTAAACCGAATAAACAAGAATTTAAGAGAGGGCATTCACAAGAGAGAGGAGCCCGAATAGCTCAGCGGTAAAGTATTAGGATTTTAACCTAAGGGTCCAGGCATCAATCCCCTGTTCGGGCGAGAGTTTTATATTCCTAAACCGAATAAACAAGAATTTAAGAGAGGGCATTCACAAGAGAGAGGAGCCCGAATAGCTCAGCGGTAAAGTATTAGGATTTTAACCTAAGTCCAGGGTTCCTTCCCAGTTCGGCAGAAATTTATCATCTGAACCGAATAAGCCAGAATTTAGAGGGCATTCACAGGGAGCCCGAATGGCTCAGCGGTAGAGCATTACCTAGGGTCCAGGGTTCAATCCCCTGTTCGGGCGAGAGTTTTATCATACCCGAATAAACCAGAATTTAAGAGAGGGCATTCACAAGACAGGGCAGCCCGAATAGCTCAGCGGTAGAGCATTAGGCTTTTAACCTAAGGGTACAGGGTTATATCCCCTGTTCGGGCGAGAGTTATATCATCTTTAACCGAATAAACCAGAATTTAAGAGAGGGCATTCACGAGACAGGGCAGCCCGAATAGCTCAGCGGTAGAGCATTAGGCTTTTAACCTAAGGGTCCAGGGTTATATCCCCTGTTCGGGCGAGAGTTATATCATCTTTAACCGAATAAACCAGAATTTAAGAGAGGGCATTCGCGAGACAGGGGAGCCCGAGTAGCTCAGCGGTAGAGCATTAGGCTTTTAACCTAAGGGTACAGGGTTTAATCCCCTGTTCGGGCGAGAGTTATATATTCTTTAACCGAATAAACCAGAATTTAAGAGAGGACATTCACGAGACAGGGCAGCCCGAAAAGCTCAGCGGTAGAGCATTAGGCTATTAACCTAAGGGTACAGGGTTATATCCCCTGTTCGGGCGAGAGTTATATCATCTTTAACCGAATAAACCAGAATTTAAGAGAGGGCATTCGCGAGACAGGGGAGCCCGAATAGCTCAGCGGTAGAGCATTAGGCTTTTAACCTAAGGGTACAGGGTTATATCCCCTGTTCGGGCGAGAGTTATATCATCTTTAACCGAATAAACCAGAATTTAAGAGAGGGCGTGCTTAACGAGACAGGGGGCGAATGGCTCAGTAGGCCGGTGGAAGAACATAACAAGGAGGTACAGGGTTATAATAGCAATATCCCTGTTCGGGCGAGAGTTTTATCATCTTTAACCGAATAAACCAGAATTTAAGAGAGGGCATTCGCGAGACAGGGGAGCCCGAATAGCTCAGCGGTAGAGCATTAGGCTTTTAACCTAAGGGTACAGGGTTATATCCCCTGTTCGGGCGAGAGTTATATCATCTTTAACCGAATAAACCAGAATTTAAGAGAGAGCATTCGCGAGACAGGGCAGCCCGAAAAGCTAAGCGGTAGAGCATTAGGCTATTAACCTAAGGGTACAGGGTTATATCCCCTGTTCGGGCGAGAGTTATATCATCTTTAACCGAATAAACCAGAATTTAAGAGAGGGCATTCACGAGACAGGAGAGCCCGAATAGCTCAGCGGTAGAGCATTAGGCTTTTAACCTCAGGGTACAGGGTTATATCCCCTGTTCGGGCGAGAGTTATATCATCTTTAACCAAATAAACCAGAATTTAAGAGAGAGCATTCACGAGACAGGGCAGCCCGAATAGCTCAGCGGTAGAGCAATAGGCTTTTAACTTAAGGGTACAGGGTTATATCCCCTGTTCGGGCGAGAGTTATATCATCTTTAACCGATTAAACCAGAATTTAAGAGAGGGCATTCTCGAGACAGGAGAGCCCGAATAGCTCAGCGGTAGAGCATTAGGCTTTTAACCTCAGGGTACAGGGTTCAATCCCCTGTTCGAGCGAGAGTTATATCATCTTTAACCGAATAAACCAGAATTTAAGAGAGGGCATTAACGAGACAGGGGAGCCCGAATAGCTTAGCGGTAGAGCATTAGGCTTATAACCTAAGGGTCCAGGGTTCAATCCCCTGTTCGGGCGAGATTTTTATTATCTTTAACCGAATAAAGCAGAATTTAAGAGAGGGCATTCGCGAGAAAGGGGAGCCCGAATAGCTCAGCGGTAGAGCATTAGGCTTTTAACCTAAGGGTCCAGGGTTATATCCCCTGTTCGCGCGAGAGTTATATCATCTTTAACCGAATAAACCAGAATTAAAGAGAAGGCATTCGCGAGACAGGGGAGCCCGAATAGCTCAGCGGTAGAGCATTAGGCTTTTAACCTAAGGGTCCAGGGTTCAATCCCCTGTTCGGGCGAGAGTTTTATCATCTTTAACCGAATAAACCAGAATTTAAGAGAGAGCATTCACGAGACAGGGGAGCCCGAATAGCTCAGCGGTAGAGCATTAGGCTTTTAACCTAAGGGTCCAGGGTTCAATCCCCTGTTCGGGCGAGAGTTTTATCATCTTTAACCGAATAAACCAGAATTTAAGAGAGGGCATTCTACACAGGAACTGAGGGGGGCCAGGCTCTCACTTGGGTGCATTGGGCTTTTAACCTAAGGGTACAGGGTTATATCCCCTGTTCGGGCGAGAGTTATATCATCTTTAACCGAATAAACCAGAATTTAAGAGAGGGCATTCGTGAGACAGGGGAGCCCGAATAGCTCAGCGGTAGAGCATTAGGCTTTTAACCTAAGGGTACAGGGTTAAACCCCTGTTCGGGCGAGAGTTATATCATCTTTAACCGAATAAACCAGAATTTAAGAGAGGGCATTCGCGTGACAGGGGAGCCCGAATAGCTCAGCGGTAGAGCATTAGGCTTTTAACCTAAGGGTACAGGGTTATATCCCCTGTTCGGGCGAGAGTTATATCATCTTTAACAGAATAAACCAGAATTTAAGAGAGGGCATTAACGAGACAGGGGAGCCCGAATAGCTCAGCGGTAGAGCATTAGGCTTTTAACCTAAGGGTCCAGGGTTCAATCCCCTGTTCGGGCGAGATTTTTATCATCTTTAACCGAATAAACCAGAATTTAAGAGAAGGCATTCACGAGACACGGGAGCCCGAATAGCTCAGCGGTAGAGCATTAGGCTTTTAACCTAAGGGTACAGGGTTATATCCACTGTTCGGGCGAGAGTTATATCATCTTTAACCGAATAAACCAGAATTTAAGAGAGGGCATTCACGAGACAGGGGAGCCCGAATAGCTCAGCGGTAGAGCATTAGGCTTTTAACCTAAGGGTCCAGGGTTCAATCCCCTGTTCGGGCGAGAGTTTTATCATCTTTAACCGAATAAACCAGAATTTAAGAGAGGGCATTCAGCAGACAGAGGAGCACGAATAGCTCAGCGGTAGAGCATTAGGCTTTTAACCCAAGGATCCAAGGTTCAATCCCCTGTTCGGTCGAGAGTTTTATCATCTTTAACCGAATAAACCAGATTTTAAGAGAGGGCATTCACGAGACAGGGGAGCCCGAGTAGCTTAGCAGTATGGAATTAGCCTATTTACCTCAGGGTCCAGGGGTCAATCCCCTGTTCGGGCGAGAGTTTTATCATCTTTAACCGAATAAACTAGAATTTAAGAGAGAGCATTCACGAGACGGGAGTGCCCGAATAGCTCAGCGGTAGAGCATTAGGCTTTTAACCTAAGGGTCCAGGGTTCAATCACCTGTTCGGGCGAGAGTTTTATCATCTTTAATCGAATAAACCAGAATTTAAGAGAGAGCATTCATGAGAAGGGAGTGCCCGAATAGCTCAGCGGTAGGGCATTAGGCTTTTAACCTAAGGGTCCAGGGTTCAATCCCCTGTTCGGGCGAGAGTTTTATTATCTTTAACCGAATAAACCAGAATATAAGAGAAGGCATTCACAAGACAGGGGAGCCCGAATAGCTCAGCGGTAGAGCATTAGGCTTTCAACATAAGGGTCCAGGGTTCAATCCCCTGTTCGGGCGAGAGTTTTATTATCTTTAACCGAATAAACCAGAATATAAGAAAAGGCATTCCCAAGACAGGGGAGCCCGAATAGCTCAGCGGTAGAGCATTAGGCTTTAAACCTAAGGGTCCAATGTTCAATCCCCTGTTCGGGCGTGAGTTTTATTATCTTTAACCGAATAAACCAGAATTTAAGAGAGGGCATTCACAAGACAGGGGAGCCCGAATAGCTCAGCGGTAGAGCATGAAGCTTTCAACCTAAGGGTCCAGGGTTCAATCCCCTGTTCGGGAGAGAGTTTTATCATCTTTAACCGAATAAACCAGAATTTAAGAGAGGGCATTCGCGAAACAGGGGAGCCCGAATAGCTCAGCGGTAGAGCATTAGGCTTTTAACCTAAGGGTCCAGGGTTCAATCCCTGGTTCGGGCGAGAGTTTTATCATCTTTAACCGAATAAACCAGAATTTCAGAGAGGGCATTCGCGAGACAGTGGAGCCCGAATAGCTCAGCGGTAGAGCATTAGGCTTTTAACCTAAGGTACCAGGGTTCAATCCCCTGTTCGGGCGTGAGTTTTATTATCTTGAACCAAATAAACCAGAATATAAGAGAAGGCATTCACGAGACAGGGGAGCCCGAATAGCTCAGCGGTAGAGCATTAGGCTTTTAACCTAAGGGTCCAGGGTTCAATCCCCTATTCGAGCGAGAGTTTTATCATCTTTAACCGAATAAACCAGAATTTAAGAGAGAGCATTCACGAGACGACAGAGCCCGAATAGCTCAGCGGTAGAGCATAAGGCTTTTAACCTGAGGGTCCAGGGTTCAATCCCCTGTTCGGGCGAGAGTTTTATTGCCTTTAACCGAATAAACCAGAATTTAAGAGAGGGCATTCGCAAAACAGTGGAGCCCAAATAGCTCAGCGGTAGAGCATTAGGCTTTTAACCTATGGCCCAGGGTTCAATCCCCTGTTCGGGCGAGAGTTTTATCATCTTTTACCAAAAAAACCAGAATTTAAGAGAGAGCATTCACGAGAAGGGAGTGCCCGAATAGCTCAGCGGTAGAGCATTAGGCTTTTAACCTAAGGGTCCAGGGTTCAATCCCCTGTTCGGGCGAGAGTTTTTTCATCTTTAACCGAATAAACCAGAATTTAAGAGAGAGCATTCACGAGACGGGAGAGCCCAAATAGCTCAGCGGTAGAGCATTAGGCTTTTAACCTAAGGGTCCAGGATTCAATCCCCTGTTCGGGCGAGAGTTTTATCATCTTTAATCGAATAAACCAGAAATTAAGAGAGGGCATTCAGCAGACAGAGGAGCACGAATAGCTCAGCGGTAGAGCATTACGCTTTTAACCTAAGGATCCAGGGTTCAATCCCCTGTTCGGTCGAGAGTTTTTACCAAATTTAAGAGAGGGCATTCGCGAAAGAGGGGAGCCCGAATAGCTCAGCGGTAGAGCATGAGGCTTTTAACCTAAGGGCCCAGTGTTCAATCCCCTGTTCGGGCGAGAGTTTTATTATCTTTAACCGAATAAACCAGATTTTAAGAGAGGGCATTCGCGAAAGTGGGAAGCTTGAATAGCTCAGCGGTAGAGCATTAGGCTTTAAACCTAAGGGTCCAGTGTTCAATTCCCTGTTCGGGCGTGAGTTTTATCATCTTTAACCGAATAAATTAGAATTTAACCCTTGAGTGGTCGCGTGGTTGACATATGTCACCCACTTCCTTTATTTTTCTCACAACTCCCTCCCTCCCCCGAACTACACCTCGAGCAGGCCAGTATCTGTCCGTGCATGTCTGAACTTGAACGCCAGTCCATCAGAGCTCAATCAGTATGATTCTTCACCTTGAACCGGTAACATCTCTTTGCTGGTTGACAACTGTCCCCCATGCGACCATTCTTGTAACTTTTTAAAGTAAGTGTTTATTTACATTAACATTTTATTTTCTAGTTTTATTATGCATTTTAAGTATGTTATTCTTTCCTAAACTGTTTTTGGCTCACCCTCGACCCTACTAAGTACGGCATCAAAACATTTGCACTAGTAGATGCTAAAATGGTATATACTTTCAACTTAGAAACATATGTGGGTGTTCAGCCAGCAGGACCTTATCGTTTGAGTAATTCTCCAATGGACGTTGTTCTGAGGTTGGTTGAACCAATAAAAGGCTCGCACAGAAATGTAACAGACCATTGGTTCAGCAGTATACCGTTGGTCAATACATTGTTAGAAACCAAAGGGCTCACTTACGTTGGTACCCTCCGTAAAAACAAACCAAAATTCCTAAGGATTTTCAGCCAAACAAGCATCGCTCTCAGTTCTCGTCAATGTTTGGATTCCAAAAAGACTGCACACTTGTTTCTTACTGCCCGAAAAAAAATCGGGCAGTGATTCTAATATCATCCTTGCATCATACTAGTTGCATTGATGAAGAAACTGGAGGCAAATGTAAGCCTGAAATTGTAACTTTTTATAACCACATGAAAATTGGAGTTGATCTACTTGATCAGCTTATTGCTAAATACAATGTGGCGAGGAACATACGCCGATGGCCAATGGTTGTATTTTTCAACCTCTTGAATATTTCAGCCATCAACGCTCTTTGTATTTATAAATCAAACACAAAGAGTAAAGTGAGCAGAAACATGTTTTTACAAAATTTGGCATGGGAACCTCAAATTCAACGGAGGTCCACAATATTACAGCTACCGATTGAATTGAGGCTACGAGCATGTATCCTATTTGCCACTTCAATACAAGAGCCAGCCTCCACAAAAGGAAGAGAATGTGCTCGAGGAAAATGCTATGACTGGGAAAATGCTATGACAACGAGATAAAACGACAAGGAAATGGTATAAAAATGTGAGAAATTCATGTGCAATGATCACTTGAAAAGTGTTTGCAAAAATTGTTTTTAATATTCTAAGTTTTTTTCCTTTTCTTAGTCTGTTTTATTCTAAAGTAATTGTATGTTTGTTTTTAATTTTTTTGCTGGATTTTACAATATATTTCTTTAATTTTTTATGACTTTAATTTTATTAAAACCTTTCTAGACATCAAAATGGAGCACAAAGCTAATAATTAGACAAGTATATTAATTTTAGAATGCTAAAAACAACCGAAGGTCTGTGGGTGACACTGGTCAACCATGCGACTCTCCATGTAATTATTAGACGCGCGACTACCGTAGGGTTAAGGTGAAATAGCTGGTGACGCTACAACAGGTCACTACTTTCTCACCCTATTTGTAATTTTTGTGATAATTTTTAAAAACTCATAGTTCAAAGAAAATGACACCTGCGCAGTTGTCAGCGTTCTTTGGTTTATACGCGAGAGAAATTTAAAGAAAAAAATTGATTCTGTTTTTAAAAAAATAATACTTTTATAAATTGTGTTTACGCCAAGCAAAAAGTACGCAAAAAGTTCTCGATTTTTCATTGAGAAAAAAATCGTTTGTGGTATTGCTGGAACTGGAAAGCTAAAGTGCTCAGCGATGACAAGATGAGGTTCGGTTTGATAAATGTGGAATAATAAATAGTTTGAAAGGAATTGCATGAAACACTATTAAAATTTCCTGCTATATTAAAAACATACTTTCTAAAAAACACAACAATCTGAAAAACCCTCAAAATCATCAATCATAATTTTATGATGGAGGAACTCCAAATAATATTTTAGAAACAATTGACACTAGCTAAAGCTTTTTCTATCACGAATAAATTTGTTTTAGTGATCAATAGCTACGTCGTACTAATTTTCATTTACTTTCTTGGCATTTTTAAGAGGGATAATGCGGATCTCAAGAAGCTGGATGTAGTAGGGAGAAATCTGTTGCATAAATTTCGTTGTCTTTATTAAGATTATATCACCCGGAATAATGGGAAGCAAGGGTTAATTAAATTTTTTAAAAATATTTTCCTATGGCAAGAGGAAGTATTTTGAGAGAGTTTCTTAAGATCCATAAACACGTTGATGAAATTAACAGTAAATGAAGACTGTGACTTTCCTCTATTAAATCTCCAAAAGGAAATGGAGTGTAGATATCAAGCCTTAAAGGAATCATCAGTCGGGTTGGAAGGGATGAAAACAAAGGATGTGTGAAGAAAAGGGAAACGCTTTACCCAAAATGCAATAAGCAAGTGCTCTTTCATGATTGTTTTCTTGAGAAACAAATATATACTAGATGTTTTTGTTATGACAATTCAAGAGAGTGTTGCCAATGCGAAAAATTGACTGAAACATTTTTTTATTGGTTATTTAACATCAACATCTAGGTCACTAGCGACCACTATTGAAGTTAACGTAATAGTAACAATGATGATGAAACATAATATTGATGATAATGGGTGAAAAGACGAACACAAATACAACCATGCCCGAGGCGGGACTCAAATCCGCGACCCTTCGATCCGAGATCACTACGACACTACTGCTTCAGCGATCTGGGCTACCGGACCTACGTCTGATACGTTGTTAGAAAGAAGTAGTTCATAAATGTAGAAAATGTGGAGTGTGAGAAATCAGATTATGTTACAGTTGCTTCCTGAACCTTTACTCTTCTTACCTACATAATCAGAATTCCTTTTCAAAAAATATTTCTCTGGGCAATCCCAGAGACACTCGTTCTATTAAGTGAATGAACACCACCACATTATACTATTTTGCTTCATTCTTATTAACCCTTTTAGCCCTTCACTGACAAGTTCACAGCATCCGTCTTGTCTTCCGAAAATGTGATAGTGTAATGTAGTAAGTGTAAATGTGTGTAAGTAAAGGGTGACGATAGGACAAGGAAGATGATTGAATGATTGCGTCTGTAGCCCTATTTTTAGGGTACTGCTCCACAATTCATGTAGTGTTGATCGTAGTAACCAGAAATAACCACATGTCAGACATCCCGCGAGCCAGAATTATCCTCCAGAGCAGCGGTTGAATTTGACCCAGCTAGAAAAATACGTTTATTTAGAACTTAATATTTACATTGCATTGCGGTTTTCCACCACATTTCTAATGGCTAATAATAGCAATAATACTAGTAGTTCCGAGCTGTTTAGACTCGTCTTGAAGAGTTTTCAAAGTCTGAGATTTTCTCCTCTCTTGGTATCACTTCATTTTGCTTCACTGCCTACGTTACTATTTACAAAAGACTTTACGGGCACTTCACCGGTTGGTTCCGATCTGACCTATTTAATAACTCCGTTGCAGGCGTCTCTGTCGCGTCCTTGTTGCCGTGGCCCTATTACCCAATGCCTAAAGTACACCACACATGCGTCCCTGTCGCGTCCTTATTGTGCTCACTACACTACGCCACTGCTGCATCTTGTCGCGCCGCTACCCCGCCCCCGCGGCGGTCCCCGCCGCTCACGGCTCGGACGGTGGCTTGCACGCCCGGCGGTACTCGACGGGGATCAGGCCGTTCTGGGCGGTGTGGTAGTAGTAGCAGGCGGCGCTGCCGTTTATGGCTTCGGCAATGACCCGCTCGCGCAGACTCTTTACTGACTGCTTGTTCCGCGCAAGACGAGTGAGGGCAGCCGCACTGCTCTCGCACCACTCCCCCAGGGCTCCCACCACTACGGGCAGGAACTCGACCTCCCGGAAGTTCCTCTGCAGGAGCACAGGGACGATCTCGCGGTACTTGGCGGCCTTTTCAGCATATTTGTCTTCCAGGGCCCTTGGGTAGGCCACTGTGACCGCCACTTCCACGCAGATCGCCTGATGCCCCTTTCCTAAGACTAGATCCGGGCGCCTCCTCCCGCCGACCGCCTGGTCCTCGAATAGCACTCGCCAGCCGCCTGCTGTTGCCGCGTTCTTGATATGTTTAACAACGCGGTTGTGGCGGAGCTTCACTATTTCGAGGTTTGGCCGGCACTCGCCGATGACGTGGCCTATTGTTTCAGCTGCGGGTGTACCTGGCTCCCGCAGCTGCGTGCCCCCCCGGCGGCACGTTCTTCTCCCGCGCTCGTTCTGTGGCTTGTAGTTGAGCCGCGTTGAGCTGTTGAGGCGAGCCGCGTGTACGAACTTGTAGACGGTTGGCCTCATGTGCTCTCCAGAACGCAGGAAAAACGTTGATTCACGACCAACTCCCTCGAGCGCACTCGCGAACAGGCCCTGGAGTTGTTGTTCTCTCCATCTTCTGGCGTGCGCTTGATGTATTAGTGTGCGCAGCTTCTTTACCAGAAGGTGGCGGGACCTGACGGTGACAGTGTCAGGCTCGGTTTCCTCGTCACCTGGAGTGGCTGCGAGGAAGTTCTCGAGGGCGTCGGTGTCATCGGCCGCCGGGGCAGAGGGGGGGTCTTCAAGCTGCTCCAGCGGGAGCGGGGCGGGCGTTGCGGGCGCGGGGGCGTCCGCTAATGGCCTCGCTGCTGGAGACTCCGAAGGGGCGAGGGGGGCCGTGGGCGGCGACGGCGCCCGGTCGTGGGCAGCCTCTCCGGTGACTACGTCGGCGGGGGCGGGCGTCGGCGCCGGCGCTCGCTCATCAGCGGGCTCCGCGGCCACCGTGGGTCGCTCCGGGGAGGCGCGCGCGGCCGGGCTCCACGCCGGCTGTGGCGGCTCGGCCGGGTCAGCGGGCGTCCCTCTGGCGGCAGTCAGTGGGTCGGCGCGCCGGCTCAGCTCCGGGGCGGTGCCGCCGGCAGCAAAAGGCGGTGGCTCGCCCGGCAGAGCAGATGCCAGGGAGGCCACAGGGGGGGGCGCGGGTTCATCCATGATGTCGGGCCCGTCGGGAGGGTAGTCCCACGGATCCCAGTGCATGGCAAGCCAGTCCTCTTGCTCTGGGCCGACGATTTCGGGCTCGCCATGCACGTCCTCGCTCTCTCTCCCTTCCTCCACCGGGTCCAGCGTGCCCTCACACCGCCCCACCGCGGCGGGACTCGGCTGGCCGGTGAGTGTGACCTCCCCAGGGAGCTCGATGCAGGGGAGCCCCTCCTCCGCGGTGTCCTGTGGCGGCCGCCAGGTTAAGCCCAGACGTCGGGTGGCCTGGCGGGCGCGCGAGAAGCACGACTCGCCGTGATTGGTGCGGGAGTTGGCGGCGCCGTTAAGATATGCGTAAACGTCCACCTCCTCTGCGCACTCATGCCGGCAGTATGCCGCTTCCTCGCGCAGGTCCGCCATCGCGTCCGCTCGGACTCTAGCGTCAGCGCTTGTCAACAGTTTGTAGGCGCTGTCGACGAGCCAGATGTCCGCTTCTGTGGCTGCCTCCAGCAGTCCAACTCCCCCATCTTCCCTGCCTGCGTACAGGAAGGCGTTGGAGGAGCCGTGACCGAGCGTGAGAAACTCCCGTGCACGGGCACGGACAGTTTTGTCGTACTGCCTGAGCATTTGCTTACTAAAGCGGCCCAGGCGGAGCGGGAACACCGTGGCAGGTTGCACGTATTGTGCAAGAGCGTCCAGCTTTTGGTGGTCCCGGAGGCGTGATGCGGCGATTTTGTCTATTAGGGACTGCTGCTCCCTTAACCCCTCCCACCTTTCTATTAGGTTGAAACCTACAGGCTTCCCGAGATATTGGGCAGCATCGCCCTCTGCCATTCTGGGGATGGTGGAGCTTCCAATGACGAAAGAGTGGGGGATTACAGCTCTCTTTCGGACATATAGGGACCTACATTTCCCCGGCTTTGGCGTGAGGCCCAGAAGCGTGAACATACTGGCCGCTAGGTCTATCCGCGCCTGGAGTCCCGTCGGGTCCCTAGCTAAAATCGCTACATCATCCGCATACGCAAGAGCAGGGGAAGGGCCGTCGTCCCGGGTGTCATCCAGGGCGCGCAGCACCGGGTCTATCACAAAATTAAATAAAAGCCCACTGAGTGGGCATCCCTGTTTTATTCCCCTGCGCATGGGGATTGCCTCCGTTACGCCCCCCGCACACAAGTATTTTGTCTTTGTGTCTCGGTAGATTTCTTCCATGAGGCGGGTGAAGTAGTCACCCACCCCCGCAGCAGAAAGGGCGGCAGAGATGGCGGCGTGTGGGACGGAACCAAAGGCATTGGCCAGATCTAATAGGGCTAAACTTAGGTCTTGCCGCCCCGTTTGGGCGCGCCGGAGTTCTCTCCCAAGCAGGAAGTTTTGCTCCAGCACGCCGTCGAATGGGCGGAATCCTTTTTGCGTGGGGGAGAGGGCGCCGTTCTCCTCCGCCCATCGTGACAGTCGGGCCGCCCACAATCCGGTGAATAGTTTATACATTGTGGCTGAGAGCGCGATAGGTCGCCAATTGCCCGGGTCCTCTTCCTCTCCCGCTTTAAACAGGAGAATGCTGTGCGAAGTACGCCACTCGTCCGGGATTTTTCCCGATTTACGGACGAGGTTCAATAGGGGGGTCAACATTTTGGCATCCGGATCGAGTTGCCGCAGATGGCCATATTATATGCGGTCTCTCCCCGGCGCAGAATTGGCGCTATACGCGAGTCGTCGCGCGACCTCCTCCTGGGTGAATTCGCCCGCATTGATCGGCTGCCTGTCTGTGAACACGGGGAATATATTTCCGTATTCTGTCGCCTCGCTCTCGTGGCCGTGCACCCCGCGGAAGTATTCTTCAATGTTGCCCCTGGGGATGGGGCACCTGTTGTTGCCTCCCCCCTTAATTACCCTCATGGCTCGCCTACTCTGCACCTTGTAGGTGGTCGCTACGTCTATGGGGGGTGGGGGCACTGCGCTGCTGTTGCCCCGCGGGGGAAGTTCGGTGTCCTCCCGGAATCGAATTCTGAGCCCTTTTCGAACCTCCGAGGTGAAGGCGCCATAGACTTCGTTGATTTCAGTCTGAGTGGCACCCTCATTGCCTCGGAGGAGCTCCCATACCTTATCTACAGTGACCCGTAGTTCATCTGTGATTCGGGACTGAGTAGGGCGATTCCTATTGCGGCGTCTGCGCGTCTGCGTGGGAGTCGCGGGGGCGTGGTTTTGTACGGGGGCGGTGTTCTGATCCACTTCTCTCGGGGCGGCGTCCTCAGGCGCGGTCGCACCGGGTCGGTTGCCGCTCCGTCGAATCCGCTGCCGTTGAGGGAGGGGGTGGGGGTGGGGTCTAGGGGAGGCTGGCCGGGGGGAGGGGCGGGCGGCGCGGGTGGGCGGGTCCGCTGTCTCAGGGGGCGCTTGACTCTGCGCTTGCCTCGCCGGTCGGGGCAGCGGCGGGGTGGGGATGTGGAGCGACAGGAGCGGGGGCGGGGGAGCGGGGGAGTGTCGCGGTGGGGCTGGGGGCCGGGGCCCGTTGGGGTCTTCGCTTCTGGGGTGGGGCTCTGCCTGCGCGGGCCGATGTCCCCGTCCTTGATCAGTCATGCGGGGGGAGGCCGCTAAGGCGCTTCGCTGGTGGGTTAAGGTGGGCGAGGCGCGCTGCACTTCCTCGTCCTCGCTGAGCCGGGCCGCGGGGGCGTTGCATGACTGGGGCCCAGGGCGCGGGGCGCGCTGGCCGCGCGACTCCCCGCCTTCGCGAGCTGTGGCCGCGTTGCTGGTGCGGGGTGGGTGGTTTCCCGTGCTCGGGTGCGCCGTGTTGTCCCTGCCCGGCCTGGGCGTCGATTGCGGGGCGCGCGGCGCGCGCGACTCCCCGTTTGGGCGGGCAGCTGGAACGCCAACACGGCGGGGCTCGGCTGGCGGTGGCGGTGTGCCGCGGTTGTTACCCCGGTCTCTGCTCCCTCCGGCTACCGGTAGGACGGCATGCGTGGTGGCCGGCAGCAAGGGGTCCTCACTCCGCGGGGTGGGCCGCTGGAGTGGGACCGGCGTTGCAGGGGCGGGGGCGGGGGTGTCCAGTACCCGCATCTCATCCTCCGGAGGGACGATCTGTAACAGCTCCGCGGTGGGCGGCTCTCCGTCCGGCTCCCTGTTAAATAAGTCAATTAGGTCGCCCACAACGAGCGTCCTGCCCCGCTGTTGCCTGAATGTGTCGGGGCGGAGGGCGTTTTGGGAGTCTTCCGCTCTTTGGCGCCGCCTTCGCTCCGAATGCCGCTTCGCGTGGAGGCGCACGTGGCGGACTGCGGCGAAGTGCAACCCGCATTCTTCTAGCTCGCACCTCACAGTCACCATATACGGTGCAGTTGTGGGGGCCTCAGCCCGGTGCGCCTCCAGGCAGCGCGTGCGGTGGCCGGCCCACGTCACCCCCTCGTCTAGGTATAGCCCACAACCTCGGCAGAAGATCACATGACGCCGTATATTATGTACTGCGCGCATGTGCATCAGCAGGGTTTTCCTCCTATTGCATTGCATCGCTGTCGTTGACACGACTACGTCACACGTAGCACAGCATAGCACATGGGGAAGGGGCATGGGGATGGCCACTGTTTGAGTATTTCTGAGGAGTAGCGGCTGGTTGAGGATGCCGCCGTCCCCGATGGTGTGCTCATCCGCTACCCGTGGGTTTAGTGCCGGCCCGGTGAACGACACCATGTGCCTTCGCAGGTATCGGCACCTTCCGGCGTGGGCGGGCGACCGCACCCAGTCACCGCAGCCTAAACACTTTAATTTGCACTCCATGTTGTGCATCTGCGAGATGTGTCGGCGGAGCGCTGCTATTCTCTCCTCCTGCCGCTCGGCCCTGGAAATTGGGGCGGCATACTCCGGACAGCAGGGGCACTTGATGAGGGGGGGCGCGGGCAGTCTGATGGTGACGCCCCTCCCCTTCTTTAATGGCTGCACATATTGTAGTGTGGGTAGGGGATCTGAGGGCTCGTCAGTTAGGGCCTGAGTGTCTTGAATTTCCTCGCCCTCCGTAGTAGTGCTGCCGGGGCGTTGGGTGGTGTCGCCTTCGTAGGCTGTGGTGGCTGTTGTGGGGGTGGCTGCCGCACTTTGTCTCGGTGCGGGGGCGGGGGCGGTTGCAGCGTCTTGTAGGCGGACTTCTGGGGCATTTACGGCTGTTGTAGTAGCTGGCCGGAAGGAGGCGGTGTAATCATGCAGCAGCCGCTGCTCCGTGGGCGCCCAGTCCCTAATAGAGACAGGCCGGTGAGTACGCGGGGATGTGTGTGACTGCGCTGGCGGCTGGCGGGTGGGCTGCTCCTGCACGCGCTGTTGCCTCTCGGCCGCGGGAGTGAGCCGGCGTGGGGGGGAGGAGGTGGGTGGCTCCTCCGTGATGGTCGGCAGCTGATGCGTACCATGCACCTCCGCATTTTCTACAGAGGCAACCGATAGGTCCACCTCTTCAACCACCTCAGGTTCTTCTCTTCCATCATACTCTGACTCCACGTCAACAACCACCGGGGTGCACGCGGGGGCTAGTAGGGCGGCACGGTAGGACCTCCGCTTCGCCGACCTATATGGCTGGACGCGGAGTGGTGGGTTCTGGGCGCGAGAGGTCGACGGCCGGTCGTGATCCTGCTCACGGCGCTGCACCGGCTGTGATGCCGTTGTTGTTTGGCTGTCGCGGTCGCGGTCCGGTAGTGGCTGAGACGCCTGCATCCGGTCGCGGGCTTGGTGGCGGGCGCGGCGCGTTCGCACGTACGCCAGCAAGTTCGCACTAATTTCGGGGTCCGTCATCGTGTCAAGTGTTTCAAATAACTCGAGATTGAGCTCTGCCATTACTGATACACAATATCTGGGGCGTGGTAAGGGAATAGCTGTTTATCAGCAGTGTCACAAGTCTTAGTTCACAGTTCAACTCTCTGGCGGGGTGCTTTCTTCTGGTGAGGTAGGCCAGCGCGGGAATGAGGCGGCGGCGGCAGACAGTGAGGGCAGAGGCGGGGGAAAGCGGCCACAGCCGCCCGCAGCAGGGGAGCGGGGCGACATCCCACGGCACGGGAGGGGGCACGTTGCGCATGTGCATCTTATCCAATTCAGTGCGGTACGGGCTAGTGTTATTTTCCTTCGACGGGGTTTTACGCGGGGCGGGGGGAGGGCACTTTGTGCATGCACTTTGCGCATGCATGCCATGCACTACATTGAGGTGGCAGTGTAGACAATACGTCTAGCGCGAGGGGGGGGGGAACTCACATCAGATGCACGGCCCGCGCTGGCAACGGCGCTGTGATTGTTGTGCGGGCCCTTTAGTTAAATGTCGGATCAGTCTAGCGTGTGGGAGGGGAACGCGGGGCTGCCGCCACGCGGGCCAGCGCCGGCAACGTCGAGCGCACCGGCAACGCCAGCCGCCGGCGTCTAGCGCGCCGGCAACGCCAGTCGCTGTCGTCTAGCGCGTTGCTAACGCCTGGCAACAGCGTGCAGCGCGCCGGCAACGCCAGCCGCGCTGGCAACATCTCGCGGAGGGGGGGGGCTCGTATCAGTTGCACGTGCAACGGCTCTGTGATTGTTGTGCGGGACCTTTAGTAACCGTCGGTTTAGATAGCGTCGGTTGAGGGTTTCTTTAACATTATGCGGATATGACCGTTGAAAGGCGCATCTCTACAAGATGAAATCTGGTGTCATGACTTTTGAACACGTGTCATCAAAAAAGGCAGAAATAAGTAAATGTGCATACAACACCTTGGTGTCATGATTTCAAAGGACACGACAAATGTCTATTTTATGCGTGATTCCTTTGCTAAATTAAACTTACTGGTGTTGTGCATTTTCTTAGATTCCTTCCTCAAGTGCTATTTGGTTTATTTAAACTAATCCTAATCATTACTATCCTTTTAGCTGTGGAACAGCATTTGGGGGCGAGTACGGACTCGGGGGGCCACCGCGCTACTTGGTTCCGTCAACATTCCGTCATCTACGGGTTAAACCTTCATTCTCCCTTCAACAATGATGCAGAGAGCCATTTATTCAAGAGGTGTGATCAAGAACCCTGTCCAAAGTGTGGTGCAGCAGTTTCCACCTCCCACTTCATTCTTGAATGCCCTGCTACAAAGAATATTACAAAATTTCTGAAAATGGAAGAAACCCTAAAATCAATACTCAGTTCCACAGATGGATGTACCAAAGTAATAAAAATTTTAGAAATTAAAAAACTGAATAACCATGTATAATTAAAAATATTGTAATACCTTAGATTGAATCTTGTAGTAAAAATGTAACTATTATATTTTCCCTTAAAATTGTATAATGATAATGGTCGCTGATGATCTCGATGTTATAAAGCGAATTATGCAGAGGAAACACAGTCAGTCTGAATCGTTTCACCTGCCATTTGAGCGCAAAGTTCATATGTATGAGCGTGCATTCCACGCATACCTGTTCTCTGACTGAGAGCAAATGCAACAGACGCGGCCTCAAACGGCATGCCGGCTTTCTCCTGTGCTTTTCGTGGAATATCCCTCCTTGAAAATGTGCATTTGGTTCCACCGGTGTTGTCATATTTTATCATCTTCCTTCTCTCTCACCTCGTTTCTTACAGTATTTTTTCTTACTTTAAAGATGCCTTCCATTTTCTGTCAGGAACTCCATTTTGGTTATCTTTATTTGGAAAAATAAAAAATAAGTTATAAGGCCTTATACAAGTTATATACGTTTAAGAAACGAATCGCTTTGAATTGTCTGAAAATAATAGAATTTTTTTAACCATGATTTGAACCTGGACTATACTGGGCTAGGTTTGTACGCCAGCAGTCATTATTTTTAGAAGTTTTTTGGATTTATTTTACAGTACGTCTGAAAATTGCAAAATACGTTGAACTTTTAATGCCTGAGCTGACAGTTTCTTCAAAATCATGATGCCAAAAAATGACAAAATTCACTTTTGAGGAGTAGTATCTCATAATAATGTAAATAGGTACTGCATTTTACACGTAATTAATGAAATCATTTTATAAAGTGAGGTAATTTAATAAGCGCGGTCCCAATCAATGCATTCGTGAAGCATAATACTTGATAAAATGCCAATCACATTCATATTATTTTTAGACATTAACCATTAACATTATTTTTCGACATTTTTCGACATTTTCGACATTTTTAGACTTTAAACGTGTAATGTGAAATACATTAAGTTGAATATTTTACAATTTTCAATTATATTTAAAGAAACAAATGTATACAGTACGTTATTGGTGTTAATTTAACTAATATTCAAGATAACATGTTCATAGGTGTGTTTACATGAATAATCGCGATCACCTCTTAACTCGTATGGTTTTCTTAAATGTATTTTTTTATAAAAATAGATTTAAGACAAGTCAGAACATTACAAATTATTATTGCAAGAAAATACAAAATTGGTTTGTATTAGGAATATAATTTGAGAAAAAATGCTGCAAATAGTAATGGATACGAAACCTGTCAGTTACGAATTTCTGCTAGAAAACAAAATAACGACCATGAAAACTTAGATTGTTGCGCTGAAAGTTTAATTAAAACAGACAAATTCAATATCATTCACATTCTTTATTAGCAAGTCGTGGTTCTGAATGGGAAGAAAGTTGCTGTTAAATGTGTTCGCGAAGGGTTGACAGTCTTCACTACTCAAAATGGGCAGCGGACGTCCAGATCCAGCACGATGTTTATGCGTGTCTTCCAATTGGAGCCAAAATCGGGCAAAGGTTGTCTCCGCACGATTGGTGATGGCAAATTTTACCAAGACATCAATACATCGATGTTTCGATACATCTCTGAAGGGTTTTCGACCTCAATAAAAACATCGAAGAGAAAACATCGATGTTTAAAACATCGATGATTCAATTATTGACCAATAAACATGCGATTTTCCTATCTATTTTTAATTACGCACGCAAAAGGTTTATATTTTATAGTTTGGTTACCAGCATGTTAGTATTATGAAGAAATTATTATCGAATGTAAAGAATAAAATTAACAATAAGACCATCGTGTTTCGCTATCGATTACGTGTTTCAGGCAATGACAATCATGGCGATAACACACATTAATAACATGAGCAGCTCCCAAACTTCTTCAGATTGCACAGGCAAAATGTGCAGCGAGATAAAGAGGATGACGCAAAACAATGATATTGCTGTGGATTGTTGCTACTCTACAACGTGCTTAAACCTTTTTATTTAAAAAAATAATATTTAAAAAAATTAAAAATTAAAAAACATCGAATATTTTTGCAACAAAGTATGAATGTGAAGAAAACATCGAAAGCGAAATATGGATGTTAATATATTGATGTTTTTGTTGGAAAACATCGATGTTTTCAACACATCGATGTTGTATACACATCGATGTTTTTTGCCATCCCTACGCATGACTGATGTGGCGCACAGTATCGCCACAGAATTATCCAGTCTCCAGCAGCCTCACGATTCAATTCCTTTTGAGTGCGTTTATCTGGACAACGTACTGTCGATCACCTCGCTTAGGCTTGTGATGCCCTGGAGTCGCTAGGGGATTTCACAATGCCAGATATAGTCATTTGGAGTCTTCTTATGTCAGTAGGCCCAACGTTACACCCTAGCACCCTGCCTCCGTGTGCGCACCCGATCCTGAAAAAGAAATCCTTGGCTTAGAAGATGGTGCGCAACACATCCGACAGGTTTACAGGGGATCGACCTTGTCCTTCCGGTTGTACCTTATTATCCTCCAGAGGGGGGAAATTGAAATCGTGTCAAAATTATAATCTCGAATATCGACCATAAAATCCTTTTTTATAATTATTTTCATCTTAAACATGGTACACATGTTACTATCAATTTACATTCCTCCTGTTCTAAATATGGTGAAGATGCTGGTGGAGAGGAAATACACGCTACTCGCAGACACTCGGAAACCACGGTATCATGACGGCTACAACGACTACCTAACGAGACATTCAGTCTATGCACACACATTAGATTGTTTATTCATTCTTCTTAATTATCAGTTTCCTCATACGTTATTCCGTGTATCTCCCTTCACTAGACTACCGTAACTCAGTTCGCGATTCTCGCCACCCAGCATCCAGCACGAACAAAACCCGGCCGTGCACCATACATCACGTAGCGTCCTCGCGTACGTTTCGCACCGCGTCTCCAGGGGGCCGCGCCGCGCCGCGCGCGCCCGTTTTTTGTCTTTCGGGGGGGGGGGCGATGTCAAACGTCGTGCGCAGCGCTGCGCTGTCCGGATTGCTGAGGTCGCTCAGGGCTCGCTCACGGAATTGCACCCCCGTCGGGACGCCGCGTCGCGTTGCGTCGCCGCCATTTCCCGCCCCTTCTCCGTGGGGAGGACGCGCACGCAAATTAGGGCAATGTGTGCGCACGGGTCGGGGTGATGTACAGGATGTTACAATGAGCCGAGGACGCGGTACATATAGCTACAATTGAAGCGCCGTATACCTCGGAGTGGTCTTTGTGTGAGTGGGATGCCAACGGAGTAATATTGGGAGGTAGAAATTAAGAGAGCGTTGCAGTTTATTACAAGAAAGTATGCGTGGGTAGAACTTAAAGAGCTGGGACTAATTTCCGACTTCTTTTTCTACTAGCTCTTTCCTTTCTTACTTTTCCGTTTTCTCCTCCTTCTTGTTACCATTTCTTCTTCCTACTCTTTTTCTTATTATTCAGTACAGGTAATCTTGAATAAAAAAATGATATAAGTTGCATACGGCTTTTGATATCAAAGCTACTGTTTCATAAATCCTTTTAACTTACCTACTTTTATTACGGAAATGTACGCCTGTAAAGGCAATGTTATATGCAGTGTAGGCCTATCATGAATTTTAATTAAAGCATGAAGTTTTCTAGCACACTACTCTCATCTTCAGAGTCATGGATTTCTGTGGCAACTGAGTATTGGATAGAAAGTGATGTTTCCTTCAACCTGATCTTATTAGCCTTATGCTACTACTGACTGTGGTCACGATGCGCCCGAAAAATTTTATAGTTCAATAAATCTACGCGATAAAAGTACGTAACGTTTCTAATAATAAAAACATGGTATATTACATAACTTTACACTATCAGGATAAAAATGTGTGCATAGCACGGAGTTTTATGATGTTTCAGTGTAACTAGGCATGAGATATTAGTATAATTGGAGAATACGACTTTGCAATGTTAAATGATAAATGGTGAAGTAGTTATCCGAGATAAAGATATATTTCACTATTTGTGAATTGAACTAAGAATAGTGTCAGTTCACGTTTTTTCTTCCCTTTCCTGTTCTTATTTCTTTCTTCGTTGTTCTGATTTTCATCTTCAACACCCACATCTCTAAATTTATCCTTTATTTTACTTTTTTATGGATCTTGACTCTTCTTCTACCCTGTAAGCCACATATTATTTAGTGAAGAGTAACTATAAACGTTTTTATCGCAACAATAATAGCTGTAAGACTCGTGTCGACTATTTATTACCTCGAAAATCTTAGATATTGCTTTGTGCGCCTTGTTCGTAAGTTCTTTAATATTCGTAGGAACTTTCATGCACATAAGAGAGAAGATTTCAAAACCATCCACATCAAAGTGCGTATCTTCCAGTATTATTTTTATGTATTTTCGCGGCAACTCAGCGCTTTCAGAACGCCGTTTTCTTCAGTTAGAATGTCAAGTCAAGACGATTGGACAGTGGGTATATTTTTATTAACGTTTTCGTTATTAAATGGTCCACCTTCTGCAGAAATGAACCAACTCTCAAGTTTGCAAAACATGAGTTAATGATATATTTTTGCTCCTTAAGTGTCACTCTATATCCTGCAGAAGTGACCCATCCACTGGTATACTGTTGCCATCTAAGAACTGCTTACGAAAACACTGAATGAATATGTCACATTTCTCTTTCTGCAAAAAAGGATCCAGGTGATTCTTTGCAGAAGAAAAGTAATTCTGTTTTGTGACTTTTGTAATCCAAATCATTCTAGGAACAAATAGTTATATTTGTATGAATTGTTTTAGGTTTCTCAAAATTGTTATTTCAAACGTCTCGTACGTAAAAGTTGTAAAAATGGGAAGGTTTAGTGAAACGAGCGACCTGAAACACATGTTAACGAACAGAGAGCGGATGCAAATAACGAGCGAATTTCCTGGTTGCAGGCACGAGAAATAATGCTAGAAAAAGGAAACAATACTCCATTTTCATCAGGAGGGGAATCTCATTTGAGGGAAGTTTTCTAAAATTAACATCAAGTAACAGAAAAGTGGTCGGCTATATCAAATTTGTTTGAGAATAAGTTGTCGCTGTTGTGCGTCATTGGAAAGCCAATTCAACTTCAAAACGTCAGGACATAAAATCTTTCTTTGATTTAATTCCAGGAGATGCCCGAGACTTCAACACCGCTTTGCTAGGAGATGAGAATGTATACTGCAATGTCGATGGGTTATGAGGTTTTTAAATTGAATAATTGACGTATTGACAAGATTACAACAGTCGTGTATGTAGGTGAATAATATTTATTGAGTCATAATTAACTATTTTTGTTGAAAATTAGAACATACTGCTCGATTCAATAGAGTAGAATTGGTTTTTATCCATCTACCATTCTGCATAAAGGAACCAACCCACATGAAATGTGTAATATCTCGGTATTAGAAAATGTTTGATGGGTCATTTTTTAATAAAATGCTGGCTTTAATATGCTATTATTTGAAGTAATCAGTACATACATATTGTTTGTATTTTTTTTGGCAATTAAATTTAAGCGCATTTTTTTCGGTTCGGTTTCTTTGTCGTTTGGTTCCCTTCTGCATAATGTGGTCCAGATCATCTATTCTTCATTTTGAATCACTTCTAAATTACCTCCATTCACTGTGCTCTAGTCATTCACCATGCCACCCATTGAATTCAGCTCGTGTGTCACGTTAACGAACAATTGTCAGAAAAATCATTAAGCATAGGCAAAATAACACTGAGCAGGGATTTCAGAGTAGTATTCGTTATAAAGAAAATCAAATGTAATACAATATTACAGTACTTAATACGTCTAGGTGCTTGTACGCTATTTATGAGAAAGGTTTTTTCAAGAATACATGGACCTTTTCTTTCATATAGCCGGGTGCATTATCCAATCTTTAATGAGTACTACTTACATTTCTATCAAAATAGATTGTAAAGGTCACGTAGGAGGTTTTTATTTTCTTTTTTAAGATCACAATTTCTAGTTTACTTTGGAAATTTTCTTATCAAACTAAAGAGCAAGTAAATTCTGAAACATTGATATTAAAATATAAAAATCGCCAATTACGTCACATGGGAGGTTGTCCATCATCAACGACGAATTTTGTTAAACAACACGTATTTAGTTACCAGTCACGGAATAACTTCGCTTTGTCCAAACTTTTAATGAAATTGCATTCACTTTATACTGAATAAATAATACATTACATCATCCAGAGATATATGTACGAGCCAGTATTAGCCCGTATTTCATATTTCAACAATTGAAATAAAATTACAATAATCACATGAAAAATAAAATTGTGGGAAATTAAAGGGTAGCTTTAATATCATTTAATATTTGTTATCTGATTAATGTGTTTTCGTAAAATCAAATTTGCATGTGGGACCAAAGATGATACGATGCACTTATCGGGACATAAAATACTAATGATGTTGTAATGCAATGCACGCGTTGTTAAATTCAATTCGCTTTCCGAGTTGATTATCATGCAATGAGTATGCCTATCAATTCATCTCACTCAACCATACGCTTGTCATGCTTTAGTAAAATTCCACTGCGAGCAGAAATATGGGTACAGGAGTGACAGAATAGCGGTCGCCACCCTGAAAAATTTTGAAAGGCCCCAATTAGCCTGACGTAATAAATCATGTTCTCTTCAATAAGTTAAATATCTGATTTTTCTCTTTTTGACATGACAATTGCTATATCGTGACAATGAGAGCTGTGCATGTCTCTGACTGGGGTCTCCCCTATGCTACCATATTCCACTCCACACCGCCCCTACCACGCTTTCCACCATTCTTTTTTTCCTCGTTTCCCCTCCACAGTAACCCTGAGGAGGCAGGAATTTATTAACTAAATGGTTTACAATTATTCTGCTGCCTTGCGGCTTAAGCAGCAGAGAAGGAGTGATCGGCACACAGCCGACGAGGACGAAGTCATCATTTCAATACAGTAAGACATTTTGTGAATGACCTGTAATCGGATCACTATCAGGTGCTTTTCCCCGCCGAGGTGCGAAAAGATTTTAGCAAAGGAAGCTAAGAGCGTAGATGCCACCAATACGGCATGTTATAGCATACTAATTTTTTTTATGCTTGGGATAATTTCAATAAAGATAAGAAGCCGCAATAACTTTGTAAAACATTTGTGACAATTTCTGTAAAACTCATTTATCGCCTGCTCATCATCATCATCATCATCATCATCATCATCATCATCAATACCTTAAATTTTAATTAAATGTATTGTGAAACTTATGTATGTGTTGTTATTGATCATGAAACACTCACCCACACACACCGGCGGTTATTATTACAATCCCCACCAACCAACTTGTCGCTCGACGCCGGATCTTACGATCTAACGAGAAAGAAACAACGCCCTTCCTGGAATATAACAGGCGCTACACTTACGTGATTAATGATTAGGGGGTGGATTTTGATGACCTAAACCATCACTGAAAATGATAAAAAAATGCTCTTAAAATGCTTTAAAAATGCGCTAAAACCAAAGAAAAATGACGTAAAAAATTTTATCAAAATCAGTTTGGATGAACAACTCAAGCTGTTGGATTCGTTACTGATGTAAACGAGGCTTCTTCCATTCGTTCGAGTGAACTTTGCTTCAAAGCTTTTGCTTTGGATTGTTCTTTACCACTAAATCTCTGTCTTTAGGGATATCTCGACATCATCCGAACCGGCAATGACACTGATATACGTCTCAAGATTTAGATCACAACGGCTGCCAAAACAATTTCTGAGCAAAGAAATCAAAGAGGCTACTGAGTATTTCTGTGAAGAACATTTGTTGCATCTCATAAATATTATTTGAAGCAAGTACCATTAAAAATGACGTTAAAATCGATTAAAATAGCAAAAAGTGCATTAAAAATGACGTAAAAGGGTAACGAATGACTTATTAGTTGAAATCGACAAAAAATGCAAAATAATGACGTAAAAATGGGTTAATTCCTTTTGTCATAACATAAAATGAATTTCGGCGAATACTAAACGGCATTGATCTAAAGTGAAAAGAAAAAAATGACATTTCAATAAAATACGCCCCTTACTAATGCTCATTGTATTTGACGCGTCGCGAAACAAAATATGTGCCATGGAATGAACATTTGCATGAGTCGCCGTATGGTTAGAGGGAACAATGGACGCAAGGTGAAAACGGACCAGAACCGTAGAGTGAATAGAATGCTGATGTGGCCGGAATGTGGGCTGGAAAGGTTGGGTGGAGCAGGGAGGGAACGGTATGGTCAAAGTTGGGGGAGGGGGTGTTTGACATGGGAATAAGGCAGGGTGGGGCGGTGACGGAGCTGAGGACGGAAGACGGGAGAGATGGGGCGGAGTGGAGGCGCATCGTGGACGTTGGTGGAGGCAGGATGATGACGAAAGGACAGGTGAGGCCAGTGCAAGGTGGTGGCGAGGCGATGTGGGTAGGGGCGGGAGTGGGACACATGCGTGACCAGGCGAGGTGAGGCAGCAAGGGCCGAGAGCGGGACAAAAGGGTGAGACGAGGTGTGGTTGGTACGACAGGGAGAAAAGTAGGGGGAGGGGAGACGATGCAAAACTAGGTCAAAACGTGGGGATTTATCGGGTTCGTTTGATGGAGAGCAAGAAGCGAGAGCATGGCAGGGGCTAGGTGAGACTGGTAGGGGCGAAAGTGGGACACATGCGAGACGAGGCGAGGTGAGCCAGCAAGAGGCGAGAGCGGGGCAAATGGGTGGGACGAAGTGTGGCTGGTATGACCGAGAGAAAGTGGGTGGGAGACGGGGTAGAACTAGGCCAAAACGGCGAGGTTGATCGAAATAATATTATGGACAGAAAGAAGGGAGAGCATGGCAGGGGGAGGTGACGCAAGCCGGGTAGGAGCGGGAACGGGACAAATACACGACGCGGCCAGAAGAGGTGGGTGGGTCTGGGGGAAAATTGGGCGGAAGTCGGGGCGGGACTGATCCAAAACGTGGAGGTTGTTGGGGGCGATGTGATGGCGAAGGTGGAGTTACCGAGGAGAGAGCAAGGCTTGGCGAGGGGAGAAAAGCGGGTGGGAGGCGGGGCGAAGCGGCTGTCGATTGGGGTTAGTTCAGACAGCCCCGGCGGTGCCGTGCCTTCATTGCCGCGTTTATCTCCATCTGCTGCAATCGCGCAGGTGAGCTCGGGTGAGAGGGCGGGCGGCTGCTCGGACGAGCGGATGTAACGCGATAACTTCCGTCAATTACGGCTATTGAGACGAATGTCCTGCACACCCTCTGCTTCAGACACACGTTCCGCCGACGAATCCCTTTGCCCCACCCTCCTCCTTCCTTCGCCGCTCTATCTATTGAGACTCTGAACAGGAGGAGCTAGGGTTCTCTTCACATTCGGATTTTCGACTCTAGTAACATAGCTATGTAGAATTCAGCCGCTGAATGGAAGAGAATTCCAGCGACTGTCACCTCTAATCGGTATTACCTGGGGTTTCTCTGATTAATACCAGGCGAATGCCCGAGTAGTACGCTAACAATTGGATCACGTACCACGTGTGCAATCTTTTCTTTCTCTTCATGTCCTCTTATCAGGCTTTCTTAGACCCTCTTATCCTTACATGCACTACACTTCAACATAGTTTGCAATACCAGTAGTTAGCTTAGAGCTCGTTCTGGATGAGGCAGTTTGGAGACATCCAGAGGGGGAGATTCGCCACCAACCGACGTGCAGGTCGGCGGAGGATCTCACCAGCCAGTGAGGGAGGAATCACCATCACATCCTGGCATAAAAACATTTACTAAATTAAGAAGACTAATGACCACAGCAGATGACGCGTCCGTAATCATTAATTACGAGTAATTAATCAATCACTTCTTCTCCTTCCATGCCGCGAGTTTCTCTATTCTCATGGCAGATGCTTGGGTTAGAAAAAACGACGAGAGAACTTTTGAAGTTGTTTCTCTCTTATTTTGGTAAATTTTGGATGTGTTATAATACAGGGATCCAATTTCAGTGTATAAGCATAGTTTTCCCTGTTGTCAGAAAGTATGCTCACGTGGCATGTGGTTGAAGCACCCAATTTCCAATTATTTAAATATATAATTATGGATATCTTACGTATTTTACCTGCTTTCTTAATAATCCGAAGATTTATGCCACTCGATAATTATTCTGAATATTTTGCTTGGAAAAGTTCGTTACTCATTTATTTACCCATCCTCATGGATGTCCACAAGATTTCTGCGGTAACCACCGTGCTTATTTATTTACCGTATTTACCTTAATTAATTTATTGTTTCCTACTATAATGTGTTTTGGTATATTTAGTGCATTGAAACTAATGTCATTTTTTGTATTTGATTTACGCATGAAATTTAACAGGGAGAATCAGTCGTTTATAGTATTGCATATCGTGGAGTCCATTGTGAACTTCGCTAACGCTGATTAACACATGTGAACTAAACTCTTACAAGTTTCAGAGGGAGTATGCCTTACAAATGTGAGAGAAATTCATAACGCATTCACAGATAATTGGTGCATACAAGTTCAGTTTCTAGTTACAAGTAGGCTAACCATATTTGTTTGAGGCAAAGTCAGCGAAAAGGAGACAATTTTACATTTACATTTTGTATTCATTAGTACAAGCAACGCATTTAATTACATGTATACATTTACATTAAAATTATTTTCCACTGAAAAAATGTAATTTTCATTCAAAATGGAAGAGACCGGTCTTTTATCACTACTGTTGTTCCTTATATACTTCCGTGATGATTAAAAAAAAATTCGTCTTTAAAATATTATTACATGCCGTACTACGTCAGAGCTTCTATTGAATCACAATAATAAGTCTAGAACTGCGTAAATAAAAATACATTTCTGCAAAACGGTACAAAATAGATAAAGGACAGGACATCTAAAAACGGGAAAGTCCTGTTTAAATCGGGATTCCTAGCCCTTCTAATTAAATTCGCACAAAGAAATGAACCCCTCAAGTTTTTTCTATTTTGCGAACAAGCGTTTTAAGTGGTGTGAAATCACCCTCCAGAAGCGGAGGCGTAAAGAGATGATTTTACTAATTTGTTAAGAAATGTGAAACGTTTTGAGCAAACTTTTTTGGCAAATGTTTATGTCCAAAAAATTTTATTTTTACCTTATATTATTTGCACATTATGTTATTTTACACATTTTGAATGTGCTTTTGTCACATATTTTTGAATTGTTTGTTTAAAATATTTCATTCTTCAATGCGAAGTAGTGTAATCACCCCTTTACGCCCCCACATTTTCAGGATAATTTCATCCCTTTAAAACATTTCTCCAAACATTTTCTTCTTAATCAATTAAACATTTCCTGTGTTTGACGTGTTTATTCTTTCAAAATAAAACATAATTTCCTGATTCCTATCCGTAGAAGATCAATAAGATCATTGAAGAATCCGTTAATACGGATAACCCTAATAATAACCCTAATGGGTTATTGTCTGAAACACTAATGTTGGTTTTGAATCTCTGTCAGCTCTTCAAAAAAACAGCTATGGATATTCTGATACCTCTATTTTGAATGAATTTTTATGTAAAATAGGAGTGAAATGAATGGCTGTAATTAAAAAATGTGTTTACGTATTTTTGGAATATTTTAATTAACAGAACTTTACTGATTGACGCAACAAAATTGATACATACACCAACACAATATTCAGAACTTGCCTTGCTGGTTGCTATAACATAAATTGTTTGACTTAAAAACAGAACAAAACCGTTGCTGCGTCTTCCAGAGGGGAGTCGAAAGATTGCCGCTAGCTCGGCACCACAATTGACAAAAACCCACACCGATGCTTGGCTTGGGTTGTATCAGCTTCCTCCGCACAAGCGGTATAAATTCACTTTTACGTTTATACCGTTGAGTACTACTAGCACGACACATTATAACAGAATTATAGCAGAAAGATCAGAAATTAAAGTTCCCGAGTTTCGTACTTTTGTGAGCGCATGGGCTCGTGCACTCTCTTCCGCCAACGGTCACTGAGTGAAAATAACTGACTCCCGGAAGTATGTGTACCTTTTGAATCCGAATCCCGCGTTGCCGCTCAGCCTGTGCTAGACGCTCTTTGATCAAATGTTCACTAGACGCTCTTTGGTGAAGGAAAGCGTTTTGTAACAACCATAATTAGCCCCTACGACTATTTAAAGTTCAATTGTTTTGTTCTCTTCACTCGTGCGTCGAGCCTCCAGCCCAATTCACTCGGCAACAGCCATTTCGATTTAACAACAAGATTTTGGAGTCTTCCGACTTGCACTGTTACCCGAAAGCGCATACCACTACATCGGCGAAGGTTTTCTCGCGCTCATCTCCAGATTGCATCCGGGAGATGTGGTTCAGGGCATAAATTGATACCTTTGCAGTGCCTCTGACCTGGCGGTCCTAGCTTCGAGTCCCCATGGCAGCAGGATTTTCGACACTAACTTTTCAGCTAGGTCGAATTCAGTCGCTGTCTGGAGGAGAATTCTAGTGGCTAGCTGTTCTGATAGGTAGTTTTCTGTGGTTTCTTCGATCAACACCAGGAGAATGCCGGAGCCTTACTCGCCACGAACAGCACTCGATCTTTCCTTCCTCTTTCTTGTCCTATTCTCACCCCTTATTTACACACAGGTACACTTACATGCCCTTCACTACCACACATGCCGGGCGACCAGTCCGGAGCTTGGAGGTTGTCCCGGCTGCGCGAACCCGTCCGAGCGGACTCCCGCTGGTGGGATATACCTGATTGTGGGAAACCCCCAACGGTCGGTTGGCACCGGATCTCACCATCCAACGAGGGTAGATCACCGCCACCTCTCGAGGAAAACACATGCACTCCACTTACAAGCCTAGTGACGTTAGCAGTTGACGCGCCCGGAACCACTAATAAATCAATCCAGCCCCGTTTGCTCGACAAAAGTCATTTTGACCTCACAATAATACTTCGTAGTCTCCCGACTTTTCCTGTTAACCCGAAAGCGACTACGTCAGCGGATGTTTTCTCGCGTTCATCCCCAGATTGCGTCCCAGCACCCAGCGAACCTCATAACCGCTTCGTAACTGTACGAAACGAGATGGCGCGCAACGTAGTATCAGCGTTACGGGGCCGTAATGGGCCAAGGGAATTCTCCAGCCGCCGTAATAGTTCTTTTTTCCTTTTCCACTCTCGTAAATCGCGCCTCGGCGATGTACAAACTGCGCGAGCTTTTTATAAAATGTACCACCAGCGGGAAATTGGAGACGATGTTGTTTGATTTCTTTTCCCATCTTTATTTGTGTGCGTGTGCGCGCCGGGGATGTTCTCGATTGGTGTGTTTCTCTAACGGTTTTTACTCTTTTTGTGGCTTTTTTCGCTGGCTGTTTCGTTATTTTTGTACGCGTCCGCGCGTGTGCGGAGGTTGTTTGTAATTTCAAAACAGATCTGACACTGGAAGCTCTGTGGTTGTAGGACCGGCTGGGGAAGAGGCTAGAATGTTGCGTTTTGCGGTGCAGTACTTGTTTGTGTCTACGAGTTATTAATTGGAAACGTACGGCGAGGTATTGTGTTTTTTGTTCTGCAGTGTGGTTGTAAGCAAATGCCACTGTTTGCGTTATGTGACCCGTTTTGGTCTTTGTGTCGTTAAATAGAGAATTTTTTGTGTATTAGCAAAGTATTTCATGTATGTCGTCAAAGCTATTAGAAATATGAACTGTCACTTCGGTTGGAGATTTCTATTTGCGTTTGGTAACAACAGCGTGTTCATATTTTAAATGAACTGTTAATTACGTTTTTGATGTTGCTTGACCACATGAGTCGATTAGCAAAAACCAGCGTTTTGTCGCAGCGTAGCTGATTTTGAAACAAAGCGGTACATTTGGCAGTTGTCGGGGAATAAACGTTTACCATCGTATGAACTCAATTTTAGAAATATTTATGAAGAATTTTCATAATGCCGGTGCTCGTTGTTTTGCAATAATCAAAGAAAATTTCGAATATCTTTTGTTTTGAGATTCATGCTTGCAGGGC